>JAANDH010001148.1:0-80806 GCA_011799765.1 Nymphaea thermarum
GCCACTATCTTCGATACAATATTCATCACCAATTCAAGGCAGAAAGAGCGTCAATGAATCTTGCTCTCATGGTGGGATTCATGTTTTCATGAATGTTAACACTGAATACGGCTACCAAAGAGCGGGCACTACCAGATTGATTATCCAGATTAAATTCCTAAGGAAAATGCAGAAGAAAATTATATTCATAAAAAATGTTCGATTTGTTCTTCAAATTAAGTTGCTTATTCACGCAGGATTCCTACTTCCTCTTTCAGCTCACTTCTCTAACGAAACTGAAAGATAATGCAGCCAAAAGTAGTTAAACCTGGAGAGGCAGTGTCGGGCTCCTTACGTGTGTGGGGCTCGGGTCCGGGGCTGGACCCTGACCCGACCCATTTTGCCAAAAAAAACCGAGCGTTACAATCTTGGGCTTTACTTTGAATTTGGTGACCTTTTTCTATGATTCTGCTTTCTTTTGAATAATCCACCATTTGGAATTGATTTGCTGTTGAATCTATGCCAAAATGATTGGATCATTGGGAGAAATCGAGCGATGGAGTAGGAATAGCGTTTCATAGCAACAGACGGTCACTAATTCAGCTGGCATTGGTTCCTGGAGCGTTCCGAGCTGCTGAGCATAGAACGATCATCCTCCTGGATCTCTTGAGAGTCATCCCATGCAATTACAATTTTTTTGGAGCATAGGTGAAGGCTAGGTGAAAATTTTCACCTGTTGTTGGTTCCTGAGAAGGGTGCGGGTTGGGTGCGATTCTGGGTCGCAGGTGCGTCACCAGGGTTGCCGCACCCTAGTGACATAGTTTACAGATGGTTTTACACTGTTCAATCCACATTGACAAATTCATTACTTTTTTCTGCACAAATGTTATTGTTTTGGTAGTTGGTAGGTAGAATTTCCATATGTGTATATGCACCACTTAAGAACTGATACAAATAGTTACTTCATTTTTCACTATGGATACTTGACCCTTCCTTCCACAACAACATTATTTGCAATTGCAAAATCAAGGAACTTATTAACACCATTTACATAGTCGTGGCTTGTCCTATTTCACAAAACACAATGAGTAATTAGTTAGGGTAATTAAGAAAAATGCAATTACAAATGTTATTTTAAACACATAGCTGAATATTACCTATGCATATGAATCCAACTTCTAGCATCCATGTCGCCCATCTTTTATTAATAAAAAATCACCAAAGAAAACTTTCATCCATAAAAACCTAAAAGGACTTATGATGTATGCTATCAACCTCTCTACTAGTTGACCGACAAATAAAACTACCACTTAAGCATGATCCAGCATATTTGTCAGACAAATAAGACTTCTTAGTTGCAATAAAGTTGAAACAGTTGCAGAATTGCAACAATTATCAGATGGCAAACGTGGGTGACTAAAAAAACTACTCTAATAACCACCTAACGACAGGGGAGATACCAAAATATGAGAAATAGACTCTCGGGATGTAAGAAAAGAGATCCCGCCTCACAGTTTCGTAGGGCATTTCCTTACATAAGACATATAATGCCTAAAAGTTGGGGTTTTTTTTTATCATACACGAACCAAAAGAATGCAGTAAACATAACTTGGTTGAGAATGGGTGACTAAACGGATGGCCCTAACAATACAATAAAATGGAACTGATGGCTTCTAAACATGGGCAATTAACTCTTGGTCCAATGAGCTTTAAAAAAGTTGCTAAACATAGGAAATTAACTATTGATCCAATGAAAAGGAAGAGAAGCAATCACAGCAACTACAAGAAATTTTCAAGAAAATGGGACAACACATGTAGCTAGGCAAAAATATGCTAAAATTTTGTCATACAAAAACTGTAAGAGCACCTTCAACATGCATGTGCTAAAATTTTGTAATAGAAGAACAAGATCTATGAGGAGAGAGTTAAAGGAAAGAAGAAAATCAGCGGCCAAAGGTTTTGTTTTTTGCAAGTCATGTGAAAAGATGCTGGCAAAGAAGAACAAAAAAAAGACAAACCCAGAAGTGGCCTGAAAGGGATTGTTGGTGAGTGCGCTTAAAGAGGCCACATCAAATGCTTAAATTTTCAATGATGCAATTGGTTCTTCATGTGCTTCGTGATAACTGAGTGTACAAACAATTTGAAGAGAATGTAAATGCACCCAACTTTTGGTGCATCCTTTGTTGAAAAATTGAAATTGATTTTTAATGTATTGTTTTTTTATCAAAGTATTGTTATAATGACTGGAATTAACTGAATTGAGTTTGCCTAGCTGTTTAATCAGTGAATCAGCCAATTCTAGCAGTTCAGTTGAATCTCTTATGAATCTCCATAAAAAAAAAACTACTATATTTATTTTCATTTGGCATGGTTATGTTAATTAGCTAATGGATCAAATCAACATGCCACACAAATTCATGCTGATTTTTTTATTAAATTCCAAGGCTTCACATCTATACAGTCAGTTCCACAGAACAAGTATATAAGCCCACCACGCTTCTGCCGCAAAAGGGAAGTTGATGTTAATAAAACTGCAGCTTCAACTTGTTCTACTAATAAAGCTGGCGCATGAAGCATGTGCTTGCAAACCGAGGTATGCTTGTTGGCACAAGGGGAGTTGATGCTCATATAACTCAAACCAATGACCAGAGGCTCATGAGAGATCATAAAGCTAAGCTGAGTGCTGCTCCAGCTTGATTCTTTTACAATTAAATAATTTTCTTGTAAGAGCATTGTTGTCAATTTCACTCTCATTTCTGGCCTATTTGATTTATGCCTTCAGTTGGGCGACTGTATTATTTTATTTAATGTTCTAGATTAACATTGTAAAACATAATGGCAGCAGCTTAATTCTTTCTTGTACATGGGAATTCTAACCTACTCAAATTTCTGGGAATGATGGTGTGACACCCCAAAAGTTTTGTCTCATGTTGAATATTGTATGGAATCTTTGAGGGCTTATAAAGGGGGTTAAAGTAGTTGGTTATCTTGGTTCCTAGTCTTTTGTTCTAGCTTGAACGAAACTACTCAAGAGCATATTGCATCTGTCGGACCAGGGACCGAGCTTAGGAGTAGGTCAAGTTGTCATAGTGGTATTAGATCATGGTTCACCACTCAGACTGAGGTCCACACGTGCGGACATGTGTACCTTAACGCGGGTGGATTGTAACATCTCAAAGGTTTTCTCATATTGAAGATTGTGAGAAATCTTCAATGGTTTGTAAAAGAGGTTGTTAAAGTAGTTGGTTGTCCTGGTTCCTAGTCTTTTTAGGGCTTAAACTAAACTACTAGAAGGCGGGTTGGGATCTGCCATATCAAGGGTCTGAGCCTGAAAATAGTTTGAGGTGTTATAACAAATGTATGTGCCTTAACGCAGGTAAATTGTAACACCCTAAAAGTTTAGTCCCATATTGAAGATTATGAGTGATCTTCAACAGCATATAAAGGGGATTGTTAAGTAGTTAGTTGTCTTAGTTCTTAGTCTTTTTGTAGCTGAAATGAAAACTACTAGGAGGCAGAATGCGATCTATCAGACCAGGAGCCCAAGTCCAGAAGCGAGTTAGGTTGTTACTGTTCATTATTCCATTCAATCGTTTCTCTACAGCCATAATCTCCATGACAATGCAGGATAGTTGATCTTTTAGCAAACGTTTTCGTTTGATTGTTGTGTTATTGAAGATTGCTTCATTATTTCAAACAATTGACTAATAGTAAGGGAAGAAAGAAACACTACAAGTATTGAAGATAGAAATGCATGACCTTAGTCAAGAAAGGTTGGTAATTGAGCCAATAGATGACTATCATGTTTAATAATAGAATGTTAACCAAATAAATAAATGAGGGATTGACAAGGTATGATAAAATGTATATTTGGAAGCGATTCTAAAAAAAATGGACTTGCCAAATGATAGAATTTGAAAAACAATGTCACTTAGGTAGTAGGGTTAAAGCACGAGCTTATGGCATAGTCGTGTTGAAGACTACATAAAGATGATAGAAAAAACATTGATTTAAATGAGAAATATGAAATCTAAAATTGTTGAATTGATCAAGGAGTATATGTAAGACACACATGCATTCATCATACAATGATAAACATCCAGCGCTTTCAAAAGTCATATACATTTATCATGCATATATTTGAAAAATAAACATAGGACTCTAATTGAGTTTGGTTTGATCAATCATGATTATTCCATAAGAATGAGCTAATATATCTTAGCTATGAGGCTTAGTACGAGCGTAGACTCCTTTATTTGGGAACTAAGGGTAAAATTTATCAACTTCTACTTGGACACTCGTCGATATACCACACGTTACCACTCATGGTACTAACAAGAGGGCTTTCCTGCCCTAAATGTGGTCCAGTTGTA
This sequence comes from Nymphaea thermarum, assembly GCA_011799765.1. Classification (NCBI taxonomy): domain Eukaryota; kingdom Viridiplantae; phylum Streptophyta; class Magnoliopsida; order Nymphaeales; family Nymphaeaceae; genus Nymphaea; species Nymphaea thermarum. The sequence continues at coordinate 4,353 of JAANDH010001148.1, forward strand.
ACGTCTAGTTTTGTGCTACCGTCTAAGACCAAGTCCGACAACATGATAACTGAGACAAATATGTATGAATAGTTTTTGAAATATGAGCATACATGCAAAATTGGTTGTCTCTAATACAATGTTTTAAAAAATGATGATTAAAATAAGTAAAAGAGCAAGCATTATTTTCAATCAAGTCTTAAATTGAAGAGGGTTGTATTTAATCCTAGATCTAGGTGAACATGATTGATCCTCCTCAATTAGTCTTATACGCAAGAAAGAAAACACAATCATCAAGCATCGTAATGAAATGCCGATGGGGTCAAGGCCAAAGAATTGGACATGTTTTATCATCGACAATATTTGAAATGTCCAACTTTGTGGAAATGCATCAATGATAATCATAGTCAAACGATGACGGGTACCATCACGGTCACAATTTGTTTGCATCTCTAAAAAATATTTGGTTTTCAGAGTGCTCCAAAAAAATGAGTTTTTTTTTTTTAAATGAGAGAGAAATGCACTCACCCGTCGGTACGAGGATTGATCGTTCCCGGTGCCTTTACAAGGGGTAACCAATACAGGGGCTATGCTTATTCTTGATGCATTTTGTTTTGGCTTAAACATCTTTTCATTCTAAATGCAGTGTAGTATTTGAGAAAATGTTGAAGATTTGATGTTTTAAATTCTTGAGAAAAGTTTTGAAGAATCATTTGAGAGTGTAAAATATTTTGATTTGAAAAATTTTGAATTGGAAAAACTTTACAAATATTGTTTTGAAACATTTGAAGATCACCTTTTGAAGTCACTTTAGTGTTCTGTTAGGGCTTTAAGTAGGTTTGAGATTTTGCTCTAATTCGGTTGCTACCTACCTAGGGTTCATCTCATCTTGCTTAAGTTCTTTTAGAAGAGTGTTTGTGATCATTTTGTAATTTCATAAATGAATGTGAATATATGGTGCATTGACCCTACATGATTAAGAGTAAATCATTCATTCCTATAATAACATTCATCTAAAGGCATTTCTTAATTTTTAGAAAATATTATTTCAATATCTTTATATGTAAAGATAAAACCGTAATTGTTTGGTTTGTTACAAGAGAATATATTTTTCTCACCATTGGGTATGGAAGGAAACCAAATACTCATAAAATAGGTTATAACGTGACAAAGCACTCATTGGGGTTTACTAATCGGATGATTAAGAAAGAAAATGTGGCTTGTGCACTGCGTGGGCCCTGGCTTAGGTGATGTCGTGCGCCAGACATTTGGGTTGTTCATATAAAAAGCATAAAATGTTTTTTTTATTTAGAATGTGTACAAAAATGGTTTTTGTTACAAACGGGTGGCCGACTTTGTTTTGAGCGACTCTAGGCTCGTTTTAAATCCGGATTGGCTTCAATTCATCGTCGACACGTTCTAGTGAGTGATTTAGGCTCAAACACACGTCTTGGCGTGAGATCGAAACATAAAACAAAGGGAAGGTCCACGCACGCGCGTGTGGTGTTCATAGCATCAAATTTTGTCGTTTTGATATCAATTTTGGATTTTGAGTTTGAAATTCTTGATTTGGATATAAACATGGATTTTGGATCTAATTCAGATCCGAGAGTTCGATTTCGTATTTTAATCTCGTGTTTGAATTTGAACCTTGTGCTTAGACTAAGACATGGGTCTAGAGATTCGTTTTGGATCGAATAGTCGTGCATTGGACTTATGAGTTATGTATGGGTATGAAAGTCTGTTTTGGGTCTAGGGTTGGGCTTAGGGTCTAAAAATTAAATATAAATAAAATAACTAAGAATTTGGTTTCAATGAAAATGGAATACAGTCTTTTGAAAAATTTGGGTTGATAATAACAGGCCAATTGCTTTATGCAATTATATCTACAAAATCAAATACAGCTGAACTGGAAGTTCATCCTGTACTACATTTTAGACTATCATATAACTGAAAAAATCAAATACAAGATAGCCTGCCCTCGAGGTTCTATGGTTTCATCGATAGTACAAATTTTACATATGAATGAAAAGCTAAAAAAGAAAAAAAAAATAAACCATTCAACCAATTAATGGCAACAAAAACTATCTAGAGGTGATCAGCAACAGCTATCACGCTAACAATGGTGCATCTGCATTACAAGCTACCATGGCAGTCCAGAGAAATTACATTTTTTAGGCATTTCATCATATAATTTACGAGCATCATCCATCAATCCAACCGTCTCATATCCATTAAGCATTAACCGTCGCCATCCATAAAAGCACGCTTCTTTGTGACATTTCATCGAACAAAAGGTGAGCGTTATCCAGATCTAAAACCGCGAATATGCATATTCAAGAGGGCAGTCTCTATAAAGAACAAGGTGAAGAACACCACTTGATGACTAGAGAATGTGCTTTGCTCCCCTCTCAAACTGCATGCCGGTGAACACAAGAACGGATGACCAAAAAGTTCTAGGCGAGAAAGGTCAATACACCGCGTCCTAACCCTAGCTTGACTTATTAAAGCATGTTGATATTTTTTTTTATCCTTTGTTTTAAATTTGAAAATTATAACAAAAAACAAAGATAACCTACATTAAATGAGCTTACTCGAGTTAAATGAATCAGACACACTTTTAACTGTGTCTGTCTTTTCAGATATTCCGATATTCGAAATATGAACAAAGAAAATTCAAATCCAAAATCTGATTTCACAAATTGAATCCGATCTGAATCTGATTTTTACATTCGTATCTGAGTTCGAATCTGAAATTTGAACCGAATTGGCCGATTTTCAATATGTAAGAGCATTAGATATAAGATATTTGTTTAAAAATACATCCAATCTGATTCCATATCTAAATCCAACCAGATATTTATGTATATCCCAATCCAAATCCGATCGGATGGCATTTCTTAAATCTGAATCTTATCCGTTTCTTAATCAAATATTTTTTTTTTCATTTCTGATTTGTTTTTTCTGAGCTCATTGTTTTGGTACTCGATTCAAATCGGTTATGCTAACATCCCTATACTTCATGTAACTCAAACTCAACTAAGTTAGAAATTCAAGTTTCAGTTAAGTTCAAGTTCTTGAACTCGACTCATTTATAAATTGAAGTTTTCAGTTAACCTCAAAATCGACTCATTTACAAACGTGTTAAGCTCAAATCAAGCATAACCGAGTAAGTCTCATTTGAACTCGAGTTGGCTTGACTCGTTGTACAACCCTAACAATAAAAACCATAGCCAAAGAAGTCAAGGGATTGCTCGTTGTACAACCCTAACAATAAAAACCATAGCCAAAGAAGTCAAGGGAAACTATCAGAAATTTTTTGGTAGGAAAAAGTCAAGACAGATGAATCTGACTTTTTTTTCCATGGATCATTTTCCCAAATGCAATCTTGATTGGTGGAAACATTCAAAGTCCACGATTTTCATGAAAAAAGTGGCTACCACCGGACATTTTTCTGGTTGCATCAAATGCGCCCTAGAAATGGACACTTTTCTGGGTGCATAGAACGCACCCACAGTAAGAGAAATGATGGCTTAGTGAGTCAAATTGAATCGGTGGAGACGATGTTCCCGTCTTTCCTTTTCCATAGCCATTTGGAAGCATAGGAATACTATAGTGCACAAGGAAAACAAACAAAGCTCTGTGGAGGAGGACATAAGCTCGTTGATTAGTAGTTCACTATAAGGGAGATATTTTCCTTGAAAAAAAGTTGCACGCATTGAGGGAGGAAGGACATTTTGGCAATTTGTTAAAAATGTCCGATATAGTCTTTTTGCTTTTATCATTTTAATTCTTTGTCCTTTTTTCAAGTGCAAACTAAATGTATTTTAGTCATTAACCATACTAGCCCACGAAAAATTAGTGCACCAAAATGATGCATATAAGTTCGATTTTCCTTGGGTTGTGAGTCAATGTCAGACCAAATCCTTGGCTTCCAATACCGGAGGAACAATGCTAACACAACCGGTTTGCGTTGAATCTCATGGAGTGCAAAAGATGGTTTGAAAATAAGCACCGAAGATCATATATTTCTTATGCATATATTTCTTCTACTTGTCTCCCTCTTATTCCCAAGGTCCAATACTGCTTCGGGACCTAGGGAAACCATGATTAAACTTACTTGGTGGAAGTTAGGGATGTCAATGTATCCAATTTAGATCGAATATCCAATCGAATCATTCCCAATAACTCAAATATAAAAAAAAAAAGTATCCAATTAACAAACTGGATCAGATTCGGATTTAAAAAGTGACAACCAATGGGATTCGGATGTGGATTCAGATTCACATTAGATTTTGTTTAGAAAAAGAAAATCATACATCGAATGCCCTTACCTTTTGAAAATCAGCCAGATACTGTTTGAAATTTGGATTCAGATTCAGATCCAGATCAAATTCGAATTGTGATATCGGATATCAAATTCAAATTCAGATATGATTTTTTTTTTCCATTCCTATTTGAATATGAGCATGCAAATATCCATGAGAATGGATATGATTGAATTTAACCCATTCAAATTAGATCCTTTGACATCCCTAGAACCTAAATGTTAGAAGCAGAGGTTGCAATAAACAAATCAGAATTTATAAAAGGCAAGGCATGAGGTACTCGCCCCTACATATGGCTAAGAACAGGACTATAATTAGGAGTTGCAAATCCTGCAATCCTTTGGCCTAATCTTTAGGCCAGTATTCAATCACTTGTTTTTTTTTTCAATGAACTATTTTTTTTATTCTTTATTAATAAAAAGGAAGGGAACCATCTACCAACAGCTTTGCATATGAACAGCATTAACCTAAAAAATAAACTTGTCTAGATAAAGGAAAAAGATAAGGACAGATTTAAAAACTTATTAAAGGATAAATATCTGCTAGAGTGAGGAAAATTATGTGGAAACATATCGCCTCACATGTACCAATACAAGTCATGCCCAACCATTTGTGTAGGTACTTACCCATGACTAGAAAGAAAATATGCACCACTGACAGGAAGGATTCCATTTTTATCATCTTCCCTTCTTGCTTTCAAGTATCCCAACTATATAATGACATTTTTCTCAGTATATACAATCCTACCAGTCAATTTTTGCTTTGTAAAGGAGGGTAAAAAATCTTTATAAACTTTTTCCCACATAGATAATCAAATTTGACACTCATTGATATTAATCATGAAAGATTGGAAAAACAAATTAAAATAATGGATAGTATCGATTGTAATAATAATTGAAGATGATACAATCCAAAGTTTACTAAAGACAACAATTTTTCTCTGTTTAAAGAAAAGAAAAAAAGATTTATTTTCATATTACCCCCCATTTCTTATTTGGTCACCTACCATTAATGATTCTTCCTTAAAAGTATCATCTATTATGTACTATAAAGAGCCCATTGCTTCACATTAGTGACCATCCAATGCCATGTTCTTCAACCTTAGTACTATACATTCTTGAATATTCAAAGCCACAGGTATGAGTTCCACAACTCAGTGTAGAACTCTTCTTGTTTATGTTATTATGCATTGCTCCCCACTATTTTTGTGTTTCCATTTTTCAGTATGACGACTATTTGAAACCCGAAAGTAACAAAAGCTAGTATAGGTCTTCAAAATTTCATGTTTTTACTATTCTTTTGGTTCAAAATAGGTATTTAGATAGGAAGGAAAGTATGGCTGGATGTATATTAATATAAAAACTGGATATTCACTTAGTTGTGATACAGGTCTCATACCCATATTGAAAATGGCCTATCTCCTTTTTTTAAGTGCAAATATAAAACACTTCACATGCATGTAGACATAGAAAACATGCATTAATATGACTAATCGTCAAGTCAAACATGACTGAATTTCTTGGGTTGGTTGTGTCCCTCGAAAAATCAAGCATAATCTCGTAAAATATTATTTTTATTATTATTATTTCAACGGCATTAATATGAACCTTGTGACCATAGATGAATAAGTTGATTCAACTGATTATATGACTTCCAAAAACATACACATTACTTCCAACATTAGATAAATTCCAAGGTAATAGAAGATGGGTTAGTTGAAAACTCTACAAATACGTCTGCACCCCAAACGTGGTTTAAATTACTCAAGTCCACCTCGATCCACCATTCAATTTGAGTTTAGGCTGACTGTGTTGGATTCAGTTGCACGGTCTATGTACTGCATAATCTTTAGTATGTGTGAGAGAGAGAGAGAGAGATCCAATGAGTAGTTGCATGATTTGTTTCAAAATTAAATTCAAAAGTCAAACTCTGAGCAATGCATTTTTCATCCACTTGATTATGATCAGAAAAGAAAAAGCCAAGTTCCAAAAGGGGCAAAGTTAATAGTACCCTGAAAAATTTATTGTTGGAGGGGCAACCGCTCAACACAATGCTTGCTCAAGCATCATAACAACTCAAATAACATTTAACAACCTGCGAGTATGACATTCAAAATGGTATAGAAGAGTACTCAAATAAGCGTAAACAGTTCAAATCTTATTACAACTACATAAAAAAGCCATTGTATTTTTTGTCCAAATATACGTGTGAGAGAAAAGAGGAGGATGAGGAGCAGATGTTGTGTTCGTCCTTGCCAGTCAATGCATGATGAGATGAGCAATGCACGATCCAACAATCACGAGATGACCAGAATGTGGTTAAGGCGGACCTGGCTAGTTCGCAGATATGGAGCAAATAGTAGCCAGTAGGAAAGAGAGAGAAGAAAAGCAATGGCGAGCAAGCACAAGATTGCAAGCAAAGGGAGGCAGAGCTAGTCAGCGGGTAGCTTCTCCACCAAGCACACTGCAACAAGACCAACAATCCCGCTGACCTGGACATCGATGAGCTGCATCCCGAGGGGCTCGTAACTGGACATAACATGCAGTTGATGTGTCTCAGTCTGCAAAGTGGAAGAATTCATCGTGGGCAAAGAGCTGGAAATAGAGGAGGAGGAGAAACGATGAGAGCGGATGGGCATGTGGGAGTGGCTGCGCGGAGGTAGGATGGTCCGAGCCAGTGCCTGATTCGAGGTCATGGGGAGATGATAAGTACGACATCCTCGGCCTCCATTAAAGATAGCCGAACATGTCGTAATTATCCCTGTCGTATTTAACAGGTTGCTCTCAAAAAAAGAAAGAAAAAAAGGGAAATGTGCCCTAAAATGTGTATTTTGAGGAGAACCTGTTCAGAAAGCCAGCAATCTCTTGCAACGAAGAGCATATTCTGAGAAGTGGTTCAGGCTACGACTAGGCCTGGGCGTCGGGCCGGGCCCGGCCCGGTATGGGCCGGGCTTGGGCTGGGATTTTCCCAGCCCGGGCCGGACCCGGGCCCAATAAGCCGGCCCGGCGGCGGCCCGGCCCGGCCCGATTCCCCCCTTTCTCTCCCTCCTCTCCCCGCTCTCGCTTCCTCCTCCTCTGATCTCCCTCCCTCCTCTCCCCGCTCTCGCTCCCTCTTCTCTCCTTTCTCTCTCCCTCTCCCTCCTCCTTTGAGCCCTCTCCCTCCTCCTCTGNCCTCTCCCGATTCCCCCTCCTTCTTTTCCCCCTCTCCCTTCCTGTCTCCCCCCTCTCCCTTCCTGTCTCCCTCCCCCTCCTCGACGAAAGGTTGAGCTCTCTAATGGTGGCAGAGCAGTTGAGGAAGGTAGCCGGGTGGAATCCCATCAGCGACCTGAAGGCTGACTTCGCCATGTGGTAGTCGGAAGAGTTGCAGGAAAAAGCAGAAGACGCCGCCGGGAATAATATTGAAAAGAGAAAGCAGCAAAGACTCAGAATGAGAAGATTTTGGGGTGCCATCTTCATCGGCGCTCCTTTCTGGTTGCCGAGTTTTACAGAGAGAAAAAAGGACGTGGGGAGATGGGAGCACGAAAGGAGAGGGACGAATTTATGGGTTTTTCCTTCACAAGTTTTTGTTTGGTAGTTGTCTAGAGACGGAGGAGGAAGAAATGGCCGTAGGAGCATTAATGACTGAGTTTTGAAATTGACAAGCTTGGTGCTTTCTTGCACTTTGACCTTTGTTTGTAGTTGCAGAAATTGGAAGCCTGGCCATGGGGAGAAGAGATGGATGCGGCGGTATAGTGAATGCGTAACGGTGAAGTTTGCAGTATGTCCTTGAGAGAGAGAGAGAGACGCAGAGCAGGCAAGAATATTGGCCGTCAGATGCAGGCTTACACCTTCTGATGAATGGTGGAGACAGAGACAGGAGGAACGACGACGACAGTGGCAGTTGTCTTCTAAGGCAGAATCTGAACTTCCCCTCCTTCAATGGAGCAGAAGACGCCGGCCCGCCAGGGGAGGGAGAAAGGAGTCGGGAGGCCGGGCCGGGCCGGGCTGAGCGGCCCGTCGGGCCGGGCCGGGCCGGGCCCGGGCCGAGACCCGGGATATCGGGCCGGGCCTGGGCCGGGCTGTGCGGCCCGACGGGCCGGGCCGGGCCGGCCCGATACCCACCCTTAGCTACGACCCAAATTTATGGAGCGATTTCACAATCCTTCCCTTCGCTTCTGCTTTTCGATTGTGGAGTTACAGACAACTAAAAGAAGAAAGCGCTGCAGCGAAATTCAAAATCATCCGAAAGCATGACGAGAAACCCTAAGATAAAAGGCCAAGGGAAAGGAAAGAAGGTGAAAAAATTTTCAAAATGCCGCCATTTCTTCAAAGAAAATCGGTTATCTGGCGGTTCTTGTGTCTCTTAACTGCAAATTTTGGTCTGAAAACAACCGCGTTCTTTTCCCGCTGGACAGAAAATATGGTGCCGGCAGATTTGACCCTGCATCTACAGAAGAGAGCAACTCCAAGACTGCACTCACTTTCCCATTTTATTCGTGGCATGGCTGCTCTGAGATGACAAAGGAGCCCCTCGCCATCCCGTGGATAACAAAATAGTACTCATGCTTGCCAAAATTACCCTTAATTTGACACCATAATACTTTATTTCTTTTCGTGCAATTTTTTTTACTACACTAGGTTAAATTTATGTAGCACGCTTTATTTTATGCCTATTTCATCAATCTGTTCCAAAAATTAGACGATTTCATAAAATAATCTTGCTTTCAAATAATTTTTACAGACCCAAAGAACCATATGCAGCGCCAAGTTGTTTGTATACTTTTATTAGGTTATCAACATTTAATTTGATCATAATCCGCAATTAGAAACGAAAAATATATTTTGTGAAGGATACGTTTACATGAGGATGCTTTTCCATCAGAGCGACCAAATTTAGCGGGGAAAAAATTTTGGCCTCACCCTCAAGCAAATAACCAAAATGCCCCCAGGCTCCATTTACGGGGCTACCCAGCTACGCCCCCAAGTTTATCTACTAATAACCACGATGCCCTTTTGTATAATTAGAGAAGCAACCTCATGTAAATGTATCATTCACAAAATTTATTTTTTACTTCTAATTGCGGATTATGACCAAATTAAATGTTGATTACCTAATAAAGTATACAAACAATACTATTTTGTTAGCTGCGAGATGGCGAGGTGCTCCTTTGTCATCTCAGAGCAGCCATGCCATGGAGAAAAAGGGAGAGTGAGTGCAGTCTTGGAATTGCTCTCTTCTGTAGCCGTAGAGTCAAATCCGCCGGCACCATATTTTCTGTCCAGCGGGAAAAGAACGCGGTTGTTTTCAGACCAAAATTTGCAGTTAAGAGACGCAAGAACCGCCGGATAACCGATTTTCTTTGAAGAAATGGCGGCATTTTGAAATTTTTTTCACCTTCTTCCCTTTCCCTTGGCCTTTTATCTTAGGGTTTTTCGTCATGCTTTTGGGTGATTTTGAATTTCGCCACAACGTTTCCTTATTTTCGTTGTCTGTAACTCCACAATCGAAAAGGCAGAAGCAAAGGGAAGGATTGTGAAATCACTCCATAAATTTGGGTCGTGTCTGAACCACTGCCCAGATTAGACTCTCCGCTGCCAAAGATTGCTGGCTTTTTGAACAGGTTCTCCTCAAAAAACACATTTTGGGGCACATTTCCTTTTTTTTCCTTGAGCATTTGGTTAAATACGACAGGGACAAGTACGACAGGATCGGCTATCTTTCATGGAGGCCGAGGATGTCGTACTTAACGTCTTGCCATGACCTCGAATCGAGCACGCTGGCTCAGACCATGCTACTTGTGCGCATTCCCTCCCTCACATGCCTATCCGCTTCCATCGTTCCTCCTCCTCCCCTGTTTCCGCCTCTTTGCTCCCAATAAATCCTTCCACTTTGCAGATTGAAATGCATCAATGACATGTTATGTCCAATTACGAGTCCCTCGAGATGCATCTGGTCGGTGTTCAGGCATGACCTTAACCAGCTGGATTATTTTTCTTGTCACATTTGCATGCACATAACCAGTTGGATGCCCTTTCTTTTTTTCAAAAAAAAAAAAAAAAAGAGCGTCTGATTTAAAAATCAGGTGTTCCTCATAAAGCGTTATCTCTTATGCTATAAAACTGGGGCCGTACAACTAGGGCCGTGGTGTGCTGGGCATGTTTAGACATTAACTAAACCTGACGGCTGAGGTGCAGAAATAATTAATTATCTTCTCCTATCTTCCTTTATTCAACGCAAGAACAAACAACATTCTGTCACCAAGAGTGTCCAACATAGAGGAGCACCGAGGGCATGCAGTGAGAGAAACTGTTCTATAATTTAAAATTCATTGACTTGGGACTGGACTAAGTTCGTTATTGATTCCTGACTCGGTGGGTCAACTCGGTTACTTGGGCTAAATTTTGTTAACTATTATTTTTAAATGAAAAACAATATATAACTTGTCATTTGAATACTACAAAGTTGTAAAATGGCTTGAACACATGTATAATTAAAAACATCAACTTGGCCTGGGCATCGGGCCGGGCTGCTGGCGGCCCGGCCCGACCCGGCGCGGTCGAACCCGGGTCCGAGAGGGAAAAAACCTGGCCCGGGCCCGATAGGCCGGCCCGGACCGACTCCTGCCCTCGGGCCTCCGTCCTCCGTTCCCCTCCCTCTCTGCTCCCCCTCTCCCTCTCTGCTCCCGCTCCCCCTCTGCTTCCGTCTCCGCTCCTCCTCTGCTTCCGTCTCCGCTCCCCCTCTGCTTCCCTCTCCCTTCCCGTCTCCCTCTATGCTTCCCTCTCCCTCTCCTGTTCCCCTCTCCGCTCCCCCTCTCTTTCTCCCTCCTCCTGCGTCTCCCTCGCCGCTCCCCCACCTCCTCTGCGTGGGCCGTCGGCACGGACCCAACGGCTGTAGCCAGAGGGGGTCGGGAGGGCGGGCCGGGCCGGGCCGAGACCCGGGTTATCGGGCAGGGCCTGGGCCGGGCTGAGCGGCCCGGCCCGATACCCACCCTTAACATCAACTATTAGTCGAAACATATCAATTATTGCATTTTTTTTTGTAATTTCTACTTGGTGGCATGGGGACATCATGCCCAACCATTTGGGTAGGTACGTACCCATGACTAGAAAGAAAATATGCACCACTGGCAACTAGGATTCCCTTTTATCATCTTCCCCTTTTGCTTTCAAGCATTCCATCTATATAACGACATTTTTCTTAATATATACAATCCTACCAATCAAATTTTTCTTTGTAAAGGAGGGCAAAAAATCTTCGTAAAGTTTTCTCACATAGATAATCAAATTTAACACTCATTGACATTAATCATGAAAGATTGGAAAAACAAATTAAAAGAATGGATAGTATTGATTGTAATAATAAGTGAAGATTATACAATCCAAAATTTACTAAAGACAACAATTTTTCTCTGTTTAAAGAAAAGAAAAAAAGATTTATTTTCATATTTCCCCCCCATTTCTTATTTGGTCACCTACCATTAATGATTCTTCCTCAAAAGTATCATATATTATGTACTATAAAGAGCCCACTGCTTCACATTGGTGACCATCCAATGCAATGTTCTTCAACCTTGGTACTATACATTCTTGAATGTTCAAAGCCACAGGTATGAGCTCCACAACTCAAGGTACAACTCTTCTTGTTTGTGTTGTTATGCATTACTCCTCACTATTTTTGTGTTTTCACTTTTCAATATGACGGCTATTTGAAACCTGAAAGTAACGAAAGCTAGTATAGGTCTTCAAAATTTCATGTTTTTACTGTCTATTGGTTCAAAATAGGTACTTAGATAGGAAGGAAAGTATGGCTGGATGTATATTGATATAAAAAATGGATATTCACTTAGTTGTGATATAGGTCTGGAAGCCATTTTGAAAATGGTCCATCTCCTTTTTTTAAGTGCAAATATAAAACACTTCACATACACGTAGATATAGAAATTGGTATGTGCCTTTAGGTGCTTAACTTATCCACTTTAGCCTTCTACTTTTTCTCAAATTGAGGGTTGGTAGAAACAAAAGGAGAAATAGTATTGAAAATGCTCCTTTCTCTAAGTGCAAATGCAAAACAGATACAATTTACATAGATGTAGAAATTGATATGTGCGTTTAGTTTGCAAACTTATATGAAATCATTTCAGCCTGTTATTTTTTCTAAATTAACGGTTAATAGAGACAGAAAAATAAAAAGTCGTGAAATAATATTAGAAAAAAAATGCTCCATGTCCCTTATTTTTCACGACTTTTTAGTTTTTCTATTTCTATTAACCGTCAATTTAGAAAAAATAGAAGGCTGAAGTGGTTTCTTATACGTTTGCCACCTAAAGACAAATACCAATTTCACGTGTACCTATTTTGCATTTGCACTTAGAAAAAGGAAATCCTTCTGTTTCTATTAACCCTCACTTTAGAAAAAGTAGAAGACTGAAGTGGAGAAGTTAAGCACCTAAGGGCACATACCAATTTCTATATCTTTGTGTATTATGTGAAGTGTTTTACATTTGCACTTAAAAAGAAGGAGATGAGCCATTTACATTTGTCAAAAACGATGGAAGTACTAGTATATTTAGTTGGTGCGGCTGGTGGGTTGGTAAAAGTCTGATCATCAGTTTGACTCTTATAATTACTATTTCTCTAGACTGCAGATAATAGCATGCTCTTAAGTGAAATAGAGTCACCAAGTCCTCAAGTAACCATGAATCCCGGTGGCAAGGGAAGAAGAGGAGGGACTTCGTTCTTAACAAGTGTTATATGTGAGTCTGTTCAACTTTTAGAGATAGATTATGGAACAGTTATAAACTGTTAACAATTGTGAAATAGGATGCTTTTTAGCACATGGTAGATAAGGAGGTCATCCTACTACGATGTGATTCGGGTCTTGGAGATCCAGAACCTTTCAGACAAATCTGGGGTAGTTACTGAGATCATAAACAGTGCCCAGGTAGCCTTCCTGAATAAATGACACGATCGAGGCACGTGTGGGGCTTTAGAAATTACATTTTGGCCCATGTAATATTGGACATTCGTGGAAAACATACCAGTAGAGAAAATCGCAAATGTCTTCGAAAAAAACACAAGCGGCGGGTCAGGAAGATTATTAAGGTCCTGAAGGTTGCGCAATCATTTTAAACTATTTAATGCGTTCTTGAGCTTTTATCCACCTCCATTATGGCAATATTCAAGTAAGAATCATATCCGGATGGCATAGTGTCCAATATCTGGTTATTTTATTAACTCCAACTAAATCACCAGCAAAAATCAATACTCCTCAATGCTCTAAGAAGGCACTAAGAATCGAATCGAGAACTTGTATATAACGTGGTACTTGCTCGACTGGTTTTCCAGTATATTTCTTGTGTGCAATGAACTTCCTTGTAAATGTTGTCGACTATCTTAGAATCGGAACTTAAGAAAAAAAACTAAAAACTCTAATTAAATGGTGAACGTGAATAGGGAGGCAATTGTCTAACCAAAACTTAATTCAGACTTGGGGCCGTAATTGGGATTGGGAAATATTCCTTATGCAAAAATGTAATTTTGCTTCTTTGGCATTTATTAAAACGTGGAGGGTAATAGTGTAATGTTTTTCAGGATAGAATGGATATTCAATTATAAAAAGAAGGGTAGGCTTGGAATAAAGACAATCCCAGTGGGGTGGCGTAGGTTCGACTCTCGTTGTTATTCAGTACAGCTGGATTGTGGGGCTGGTACCAGTGTGCTTGGTAAAGGCGCTGCCTGCGGCTTGGCTTGGCCTTCCTTTGGTTGCAACCTTTTTCCTAAGGCAGCTTGGCTTGGCCTTCCTTTGGTTGCAACCTTTTTCCTCATGACCATCGCTTTGCTTCTCTACTTATCACGACATCACGACTGTGTCAGTTCTAATTACAGCTGTGTTTAGTGAGTTTTGTATCTGTCGATTATTTTGTTAGCAATTTTGGGGTATACATGATGGTACTATTAAATAAGATTTCATTTGCTTGTGTTTATTTAACTATTTCATACTAGCCAACAGTTTTGGAGCCTATCCAACTAAAGTGTAAATGGGTCGGATCATTTTAGGATCAAGATCTGAATATGGATCGACAGCAGTTTCGGACACCCACTATAGTAATGTTTTCTTTCATTTAAAATCTGTGGAAAAGTCCGATTAGATTCTGACCAAGATCCAAAAGTTTTATATGCTAAAATACATAAAGAAAATTACAAGGTTCAAAGGGGTACTCAGATTCAGATTCTTCAGCAACGACTGTCAACTTAATCCGATCAAAAAGACGTATCCAAATCTGAATTAGCTTTGCCGTACTCGGAAGATGGCTTTGTAAAAAGAATTGAAGCGTCAAAGGTTCGGATATAATCTGATATCCCATCTGAATCCTCTCTCTAGTAAATGCATCGAGTAAGGAAATTCAGATCTATGTTGTAAAAAGATCCATATTGCACTATTTTGTCATTTTTTCTTGTTTTTGTTCAATAAAGAGCTTGATTTGAAGGATAATTTAGCAGATGCATATAAATGCTGCCATTTTCTGATTGGTTCTCCCTTCTCTGATGAGCCCTTATATCAGTTAATGAAAACTAGACAGTCCTAACTTGAATTGAAAACTTTGATTAAAAAAAAAAACTTTTTTCTTCGACGTTTGGTGTTTCTAAAATCATGCAATTTTAAAATCAAAATGCTTATTTTTTTTAAGAAACTAAAATTATTAAACAAATGAGGTGTTTTTTTTCCTACAATTGAAAAACTGAAACTTGGAATTTTAATTTCATTCCAGTTTGAAGAAGAATTATGATTTGATGTTTTCGGTTCTTGAATCAAAATGCCAAACCATCAGATACCCCAAATACTTTTACATAAATGCAATGGTGATTTTGACCATGGAAATTTTCGGGTTAACTAGGCATCTAATTCAATCTGTTAAATAAACAGTATGCTAGTTGACCAAGTTTTATGACTCAACTATATGTTGTTTTATTTTTTTTCTTTAATAAAAACTTTTTTTGTGTTCACATTCATAATTCTTCGCTCTTTCGAGCTTTGCCAACTCTTCACCCAACTTCTCTTGGTTTTGTGTTCACATTCATAATTCATTTTTTGTAGAACGATCACGCAGATCAGACGTTTGAACGGTTTGGTTTCGTTCAACGATTAGAGCGGAAGGAAAACGAATCAAACTCTCTCTGTCTCTCTCAAACAAGAGATAAAAGGACTGGCTGTCATTGCTATTCAGCTGGCCACATATTGGCTTGGCTTCCCATTGGTTGCAGCCTTTTTCTTGATCACCTTTGTTTTTCTTCTCTCTTTGCACCGGCTACTGTTTGCTTTTTATCTAGGAATTAATGAGAACCGTCTAAATTATATTATGGCAATTTCCCTATTCTTCAGGGTGCTTGCAGCGGTGATTACAAGGGAAGCATGCAACGGTGATCTCCTCTCTGTTGACTGGGGAACCGTCTAAATTATATTTGGTCCTCTCCCTCTCTCTCCGGCACTGGTTGTCGGCCTCGGCGACTCGCTGCTTTCGTGTTGTTCGGCCGTTGCCGCTGGTCAGCTGCTCCGTTTGCCTTGGGTGTTTGCATTCATCGTTTGTGGGTGATTTGTCTTCTGGAGGAGTACATACGTGTCCCACAGCGCGATTGGCTTCAAATTTTGAAACATATAAAATTGTAAAAAAAATATAGAAATGAAATTTTACGAGTTCCTGTATCAAATCAAAGTGGGCTTAGTCAAGCCCATTCGAACCAGCTCGATAAGTTATCAAATCGTCTGGTCAAGTCTGGTGGGTTTCTTTTGGGCTCGGGCTGGTTACAAGCTATTCATTAAGAAAATAATTTTTTTTATTGTTTATTTCAAGAAAATAATGGTCGTAAGATTATTTTATCTTTACATAGTCAAAGTTTTACCTTGCATTTAAACTATCTTAGGGTTTTTCGTCATGCTTTGTAAGTCCACAATCAAAAAGCAGAAGCGAAGGAAGGATTATGAAATAGTGTCCTAAATTTGGGTCGTAGTCTGAACCAGTCCCTAGATTAGGCTCTCTCACAAGCTCTGCTATCTTTAATGGAGGCTAAGGATGTCATACTTATCATCTTCCCATGACCTCAAATCGGGCGGGCTGGCCCAGACCATCCTAACTCCACGCAGCCCCTCCCTCACATGCCTATCCACTTCCGTCATTCCTTCTCCTTTCCTGTTTCCACCTCTTTGTCCACGATGGATCCTTCCACTTTGCAGATTGAGACACATCAATGACATGTTATGTCCAGTTACGAGTCCCTCGGGATGTATCTGGTCGGTGTTCAGGTCTGGAGGATTATTGGTCTTGTGCCAGTGTGCTTGGTTGAGAAGATGGCCGCTGACTGGCTATGCCTCCCATTGCTTGCCATCTTGTGCTTGCTTGCTATTCTTTCAATTTCTCTCATTTTTACAGGCTACTATTTGCTCCATATTAGCGAATTAGTGAGGTATGCATGAATCACATTCTGACCATCTCCATGCTTGTTACAACACTTGCGATGGTATTGATCACCGTTGGATCGTGCACTGCACATCTCATCATGTTTTGACTAGCAAGGACGAACACAACATCTGCTTTCCATCCTCTTTTTTTCTCTCACACGTATATTTGGACAAAAAATACTGTGGCTTTTTTAAGCAGTTTTAATAAGATTTGAGTTGTTTACGCTTATTTGAGTAGTCTTGCATACCATTTTGAATGTCATACTCCCATCTATGTCACAATGGTACGCCAAGTTGGGGGCACACCACGTACCGGTATGAGTACAGTGGTACGGCCCGGTACGTTTGGATCTAGATTTGGGTCGGATTCAGATCCAAACTACATTATAACTAAAAAAAATGACTTATCTTTTTTTTTTTGTTTTTTGTTTTTACTTTAACATATGAAGTCTCATTAACAAGATGAAACATTGATAATTTATTCATTAGGAGCTTATTTTTGTTGGTTTTTTGTCACAACTTGTGGTTTAATTATATATAATAATTATTTTTTTGAATTTATTATATATAATAGTCACCATACCCGTACCAAACCTGATGGCTGCGGTGCAGAACTAATTAATTATCTTCTCCTATCTTTCTTTATTCAACCGAAGAACAAGCAACATTTTGTCACCAAGAGTGTTCAACATAGAGGAGCACCGAGGGCATGCAGTGAGAGAAACTGTTCTACCATTTAAAATTCAATGACTTAGGACTGGACTAAGTTCGTTATTGATTCCTGACTCGCGGGACAACTCAGTGACTTGGGTACCACATATACTTGTCATTTGAATACAACAAATTGTAAAATGGCTTGAAACACATGTATAATTCAAAACATCAACTATTAGTCTAAACATATCAATTATTGCATTTTTTTTGTTATTTATTAGTGAAATTGACCATGTATTTTTTACTTGGTGTCAAGGGGGCATGATGTCCAACCATTTGGGTAGGTACTTGCCCATGACTAAAAAGAAAATATGCACCACTGACAACAAAGATTCACTTTTATCATCGTCCCCTTTTGTTTTGAAGTATTCCAACTATATAACGACATTTTTCTTAGTATATACAATCCTACCAATCAATTTTTGCTTTGTAAAGGAGGGCAAAAAATCTCTATAAACTTTTCCCACGTAGATAATTAAATTTGTAGCCCATTGACATTAATCATGAAAGATTCGAAAAACAAATTCAAAGAATGGATAGTATCGATTGTTGTACTGCATCATCAACAGACAAACAATCATTTTCTTAATAATAAACAAATAACAAAACCAAAGTAGCTATTTGAAGACACGCCTTTGAGTTTTTCACTTCAACCATATAAAACAGCGATTGTTGTACTGCATCATCATGCCGCAATTGCAACCAAACGAACCCTTAAATCTAAACGTGCCCTTATTTTAAAAAAAAAAAACCAAATTTTCACAAAAACCACTACTTACCCGTAGTTATTTGGAACAAATTTCGTGCACCAAATGACAGAAGCGTCTCTTACACAAATTTTTGGTAAGATAAAATTAAAAATAAAAAAATGAAATGATTATAAAAAACTTTTTTTTTATTACAAAAACATCTGCCTTCGTTTACACCTTAGCTCAAGGCCAAGATGATAGGGACCAACCTTACCCCTGATGCAACGAGGGCTGACACAATCGAAAACTAGAAGAAGGAGAACTGTTTGATATGAATTTTTTATTTATTTATATTATTATTATTATTTTTTAATAGAAGGTGAGTGAGCTGCAACAGCTCACGCAACCTTAATTAAAAAATTCCAACAACTGTTACTAATAAAATGCAGCTTTTATTCAAAGGAAAAATGAGTGGAAGAGAGTCTCCCAGGCTCGGAAGAACTTCTCCCAGGCCTGGAAGAACACGCTCCCGTATCTTCCATGGAAGGGCGAGGAGCACCATCTCCTTCTCATCATCTTCTCGTGACCTTGAATTTGGCGCTTTCTCAGGGCATCCTAACTCCCCACAGTCCCCAATCTTGTCTTTCGACATCAATTGTCGCATTGGTCCGGGTTGGCCGGATGGGCCTGAAACTTCGGTCCGGGCCTGCCCCGATATTCGGATATCGGGTGCGATATAAAAATAAATTTTTTTAATATAAATTGTATTTTGAATAATAAAAATGTATATTATAAAATTTAAATAAATAATAAAAAATATTTTTTCAATATTACCGGGCCCAGGTCCGGACAGTCGGTCCGACCTGGGCCAGCCCACCGGCCCGGCGCCCACCTCTAAGTCACCCCTAGCTTCTTTGCCCCTCTGCTCTCGTCATTCGCTTCTCTTTGCCCACGTCCAATCCTTCCTCTTTACCGAACGAGAGGAATCAACGGCACACTCCGTTTAATTGGGGTTCCACGGGTTTGGCTGTCATTGCTATTCAGTTCTGCTGGATTATTGGTCTCGTCGAGGTGGCCTTGGTGAAGAAGCTAGCAGCAAGTTGGCTCGGCCTCCCATTGGTTGCAGCCCCCATAAATTGTCGTTAGGGGTGGGCATTGGGCCGGGTCTGTCGGAGGGGTCCGAAACTCCAGTCCGGGCCTGGCCCGATATTGGGGTATCAGGTTTGGGCCCCGTGTGACCCGACCCGGTTACTAATAAAATATTATTTTTTAAATTATAAAATAAAAATTTTAATATAAATTATATTTTAAATAATAAAATTATATTATTAAATTTAAAAATAAAAAAAATTAATATTACTGACCCCGGGTCCGAACAGTCAGGCCGACCCGAGCCAGCCCACCTGGCCCGGCCCCAGCCCCAGGCCGAGATTTTTCAGCCCGAACCCGGGCCCACCGGCGGCCCAGCCCGGTGCCCACCTCTAAGTTGTCCCTTGCTTCTTTGCCCCCTGCTCCTGTCATTCTTTGCCCCCTGCTCCTATCATTCGTTTCTCTTTGGCCACATCCAATCCTATTCCTTCCTCATTACCGAACGAGAGGCAACAACCGCAGGCTCCATTTAATTGGGGTTATGTAGAATTGGCTGTCATTGCTATTCAGTTCGGCAGGGTTATTGGTCTCGTGCAAGTGGCCTTGGTGAAAAAGCTGGCGCAGATTTGGATCGGCCTCCCATTGGTTTCAGCCCCCCATCAATTGTCGCTAGGGGTAGGCACTGGGCCGGGTTTGCTGGATGGGTCCGAAACTCTGGTCTGGGCCCGGCGTGACCCGACCCGGTTACTAATAAAAAATTATTTTTTAAATTATAAAATAAAATTTTTAATATAAATTATATTAAAATAACAAAATAGGTTATTAAATTTAAAAATAAAAAAAAATATTTTTTTATTATTACGTGGCCCGGGTCCGGACACTCGGACCGACGCGAGCCAGTCGACCGGACCCAGGCCGGGATTTTTCAATCCGGACCTAGGCCGGGATTTTTCAATCCGGACCCAGGCCCATGCCGGGCCCACCGGCGGCCCGGCCCAGCGCCCACCTCTAAGTCGCTCCTTGCTTATTTGCCGGCGCCCTGCTCCCATCATTCGCTTCTCTTTGCCCACATTTGATCCTTCTTTATTACCGAATGAGAGGCACAAACCGCAACCTCCATTTAATTGGGGTTCCGTGGGACTGGCTGTCATTGCTATTCAGCTCGGCTGAATTATTGGTCTCGTGCAGGTGGTCATGGTGAAGAAGCAGGTGGTCATGGTGAAGAAGCTGGCCGTAGATTGGCTCAGTCTTCCATTCTACGGCTCAGCCTTCCATTGGTTGCAGCCTTTTTCGTGATTTATCACCTTTGCTTTGCTTCTCTCTTTGCACCGGCTACAGTTTGCTTTTTATCTGAGAAACAATGAGAGCCATTTAAACTATATTATGGCAATTTCCCTACTCTTCACCAGCGGCGATTACAGGGGAATCGCTTGCAGCGGTGATTACAGGGGAAGCATGCATCGGTCATCTCCTCTCTCTTTGATTGGGGAAGAACGAACGGGCTTCGGCCCTCTCCCTCTCTCTAGCACTGGTTGTCGGCCTCGGTGACTCGCCGCTTTCCTGCTGTTCGGTTGTTGTCGCTGGTCAGCTACTCCATTTGCCTTGGGTGTTTGCGTTCATTGTTTGTGGGTGATTTGTCTTGTGGAGGAGTACACATGTGTCCTACAGTGCCGTTGGCTTCAAATTTCGGAACATATAAAATTGTAAAAAAATATAGAAATAAAATTTTATGAGCTCAGTAAATTGCCCGTTATAATTCTGAAAATCCAAAGTCATTATTCAAATTTTTAGGTATATATAAATGAAAAACATAATAGGTTAAGTTTATGGTTGGATATTTTTTTATTTATTTTGTGTCCCAAAGGCACCGTTTGGTTACAAGAACAACTGTTCTTGGAATACTTGTATTGTAAGTGTCCTAAGAACAATGAGTTCTTGTCGATATAAACAAACTGTAAATTTGTCTAGTCTTAACAGGATAATGAATGATGATTAATCAGATTCATGCCATGATCAACTTCCACCAAATGTTTTAACAATGATTCAACATAAGTACATCATAAACTTTAAAAAAGGGTTGATGACTGTCAAAAAGGGCAAGAAGAGAGCTAGAAGTAAGCAAACTAACCCAGATTAAGGCTTTCATTTATCAGCAGTTGTCCCTTATGTTGGCCCATTACTGATAAGTGAAAGCCTTAATCTACGTTAGTTTGCTTACTTCTGGTTCTCTACTTGCCCTCTTTTGAGAGTCATCAACCATTTTTAAAACTCTGTGATGTACTTATGTTGAATCATTGTTAAAGCATCTGACGGAAGTTGGTCAAGGCATGCAACTAACTACTTCCCAATTAAGATCATCATTCATTGTTGGACTCCACCTAAGATAAAGTTTTTGGACTTGAAAATAAATGCTGATTTCTTTTCTTTGATTTATTCAATCCTGATCTGAAAGTCCAGAGTATGTTCCGGTCATAACATAAACTAATTATATACACATTTATTATTTTGGATACCTCAAAATCGGACTAGGGAGGGCAAAGTACCATTGGAACCATGTGCTTCGCGGGTGGCGCTGCAGCCAAGGAGGAACCCTTGACATGCACAATCATCTTCAACATTGATGTTCTCCTTTCTAGTGCAGATGCCCAATAGAACAGTAAAAACAAGAAATTTTGAAGACCTATACTAGCTTTTGTTACTTTTGGGTTTGAAATATCCATCATACTGAAAATTGAAAACACAAAAATAGTGAGGAGCAATGCACAACAACACAAACAAGAAGAGTTGTCATTTAGTTGTGGAACTCATACATGTGGCTTTGAACATTCAAGAATGTATAGTAATAAGGTTGAAGAACATGGCTTTGGATGGTCACCAATGTGAAGCAATGTGCGCATAATAGTACATAATGTATGATACATTTGGGAAAGAATCGTTAATGGTAGATGACCAAATAAGAAATGGGGGGAAATATGAAAACAAACCTTTTTTTTAATTTTTTTATACAAAGAAAAATTGTAAACTTTGGATTGGATCATTTTCACTTATTATGACAATCGATACTATCCATTTTTTAAATTGTATGTCCAATCTTTCATGATTAAAGTCAATGAGTGTCAAATTTGATTATCTGTGTGGGCAAAGTTTATAAAGATTTTTTTTCCTTCCTTTACAAAGCAAAAATTGATCGGTAGGATTGTATACTATGAAAAATGTCATTATATCGTTGGAATACTTGAAAAGTAAAAGGGGAAGATGATAAAAGCAAATCCTTGGTTCATATTTTCTTTCTAGTCATGGGTAAGTACCTACCCAAATGGTTGGGCATGATGCATCGAGCCACCAAGTAGAAAGTGCATGGTCAATTCACTAATAAATAAAGAAAAAATGCAATACTTGATATGTTTAGACTAAAAGCAAATGTAATGCTAACACCACTTGATTGAAACAAATCAACTCAGGAAATAAGAACTTCTCATTTCTCAATTTGGTAAATGTATTAAGTATTGCATTTAGTTTTCCAAGGAAATAAAAATGCCCTCCTTTTTGGTACACAAATGACTTGTATTCGTAAATGTGAGGCCATATGTTTCCACATAATCCTCCTCACTATAGCGGACATTTATCCTTTATTAACTTTTTTAATCCATTCTTATCTTTTCTTTTTATCATGACAAGTTTATAGTTGTTGGGAGATGGCTCCTTTCTTTTTTATTAATAAAGAATGAAAAAATAAAAATACATCCTTGAAAGGCCTCCTTTGTTGGAGGGGAGACAAGCAGAAGGGGAGAGAACCTTCGGTTGTTTGACTGTTGTGCATTGGAACAAGACAGATAGAACGTGCTTTCTATCATATTACTGTCTTGTCCTCATGGACAATGATGTTTTTTGTCTACCATTTGATGATTTTAGAAACAAAACACTATGGTCCTCATGTCCAGCGTTTGTTTCATTAAATCTATTCTATCAATCCCGTTTGACATTTTTTTTCTGTTTTGTCCGATGTTTGTGTCTTCCATGGCCAGTTCTATTTGTCCTATTTAGTGGTTTGTTTATGCTATGTTCTAACTGTTTGTAAGAAGAGAAGTACTTGAGAATTTCCATAACGACAGAAAAAAGCCTCATAGACCTGTCAATTGAACAATGGCCATCAATCTTTTTTCAATTTCATGAGAATACCTTAGGGATGTCAATATAATTGATTTGAATCGGATATCCGACCAAATTGATCCAAAAAAATTGGATATGGAAAAAAAAAAGTCCGTAAGAAATCAGATTTAATTCATATTTAAGAAACGACATCCAATCGGATTCAGATTCATATTTACTGTCAGACAAATATCCTATATCTAATTTATTACATTTTGAAAATTGGTAAAATCCAGTTCAAAATTCAGATTTGTATAAGAATATAAAAATCAGGTTCGGATTTGGATATGACTTTTGTTTATTTCTATTTTGAATCCAAATACGTTAATATCTGAAAAAGTGAATATGTTTAAAGGTATATCTGATCCGAATTCAATACATCCTACAGTGGCTGTCAATGACTTGGCTCCATGTCCTTTCAGCTGAAAGTTATAATACTGCACCAAATGAAATTTTTCTTTCAAACCCATTGCCGATATTTCTATTTTTTTTTAATGATACTATTATCCATGTGTATATAACATATATCAAACTCAGTTCATTGTATTGCATTTTTTGGTGATTTACGATATAATTTGATCGGTGAGACTGCAAGCAAATGTTTATACAAATTCTCTAATCTAAAGGAATGATTCATAAAATAATGAGTGACCACAGGAGCGGAGCCAAACATTTCTAGTTTAGGGGTAATAGTATGTGTGGTCTGAATTTTTAAGGGGCAGAAATATGGAAACAATAGCTATCAATGTAAAAACAATTATGTTTGTGTGTTTGTGTGGGGCAACTACCCACACATATCCCACACCTGCCTCACCATTGGTCAATTGAAGTAACTGGACAAATCTGATCATATCAGCAAACAATTGGTTCCATCCTTTTCCTTCTTCTTGCTGGATGCATCATTTATTTTTCAGGTCTCTGCTATTTTATGGGTGCATTTAAAAAGATCAAATATTTGATGATTCCATTATACATGATGAGATCTGAAAAGTTTATAACATTATGCATGATGAGTTCTGAAAATTTTAATAAAAAACAAAGCTCTACGTAACTTGCATGCCACTTTTTTTTTTTTGTTTCCTAATGTCTTTAGCTGAAGCTATACCCTAACCAATTAGAAGAGATGTTATAAAATTAGGTTTCCAACTCATAAGAAAGTTTTAAAAAAGGTATTCGTGATACAGATCATTTGCTTATCAGCTTAAAAAAATGATATAAATTTTGAAAATAGTTCTTTTAAAATACCGATCCAAATCAACCGATAGGGACTAAAGCGTGTTGGTATCGGCACATATCGCATAGAAATCGTCTCCGATGTGAGTCGCATTGATCAGAGAATATGTTTTCTTCTAACTACGAGGGTGCCAGTAGTGGCGGAGCCAGAAATTTTTGCCTATGGGGCACTATGTACTAGTACCTTGAGTTGTCTTGGGCTGGCGTGGACACGCGCTCACGCCAGCCCCACGCTGGCTCCGCTACTGTTATAAGCAATTGAGTTTCTTTCTCATGCGTTTTGAATGCCCATAATTTTAATTTTATGGAAAGGAAAATGAAAGCCGATGCTGGTACATGCACGAACAAACTTGAAATAAAGCAGGCAAAAACGTGGAGCTATCTTGGGCTGGCGTGGGCAGGCACCCACACCAGCCCCACGCTGGCTCAGCTACCGTGCCGAACGAACGGACCCCATGATCCAGGGGTGGAGGGAAGGGGGGGCCCGCCTAGGCCATGGCCCCACCCCAGCCAATGAAAAAAATTTTTTTTACATTCAAAAAAATAATATTTTTTAATTATGTAATGTATTTTTAATCTTTTCCAATAAGATTAAAACGACACTTCAAATTTCTTTCTGAAAGCTTTGTTCACACGATGCACACATGTACAGCATGTGAGCTGTATTCGTGATAGAAGAAAGCACACGCGAAAGGAATATTCTAAACTTAGGTCCTACGCCGCTCAAGACTCTAGAAGCAAGCAGGAAAATTCGAGAAACCTTCAGGTATTCTTCTTCCAATGGTAGATTGTTAACCTCGTGCACATTCTAAGGGTGACCAGAAAGAAGAAGCAAAAATATGACATTTTCCCATCATCCTCTTCATTTTATTCGGGACTGAGTCTCACCTGCTCCAAGTTTTGGAAAAATGCAGACCAAGATGTCTATGTTAGAATGGCTATAGCTGTTGCGTCGGTGGCTTACAGATAGCTTCATGAATTGTAGGGGGTGGCAAGAAGTAAGCGCAGGAGCAATGGGGGAACCAGAAAATTCTAATACATTAAAATACACGACACAATTGACATAGCAGATATTGAGGTAATATATACACGTACACTTATCTCATGATATTCCTTGTTATTAATTTTTTTGATACTTTCACTATGTTTTCCGCTTTAGAAATGCCTCTTACACGAGAATCTTGTTAAAACAGAATAGCTCGTTTACATTGTAACAAGTAAAAAATGGCAGCAACCAGGAAAAAATTAGCAAGTTAAAGCAACACAAACCTTGAGGAAACATAAGCATTTAGGCCATGGACCTTAGGGCACAACCTCTCAAATAGCTTTCACTTAATAATTTCCTCAAACTCGAGAGAGAGAGAGAGAGATGAACCTCCAATAGCTAGCTTTGCCTCTCTTGACAGCGTCATACCAAAGCCTGCCACCCTGCTTTATCAGGTTTAATAAGGAGGAAAAAGAGGAAATAAGCCTAGGAAGTAAGGTTTGACACATTTATGGCCACCATTTATTCTTAATTTTTAAATTTCTAGAGAAGATTTGCAAAAAATAAGACCCTCCCAATGTCCTCCACGCAGCAGTACTCGTACATAGAAATCAGCCTCAGACACATATTTCTTTTAATGGAAACAGATAGCGTTAGAAAGAAAGCAGAACAGATTATAGGACCATTGCTTTTAAATTTATTCAACTGTGTTTAATGTTGTCATGACACAAAAAAATGAACTAGCGGGGAGAATCAAGGCGCACGTTCATCGGTATTTCAATTGTGGAAGCTTTCATCTACATTGACATGAAGGCACATGAAACTTCTACTCCAAATGGATTTAGCCCTGATAGCATCAGATGCATAACATAGCTGGTAGAACTAATGAATTTCTAAGGGCGCAACTCCCCTGAATTGCAAATGGTGGGTGTGTGAAGCTTAGTAAGGATGTCATGCTCTCCACATAGGTCTCAAAATAGCTCTGGACACTAGGAGAAAACAACGGAAAGGGAGAGTTGTTTTGGTCTTTTCGGCCCATCACATCTTAAGATACATTAATATTATGTCGGAGAGAGAGGATATTCTGCTACATATGGGGAACTTTTGAGGTGAAATCCTTAAGGTGAGATCAGATTTATAGGGCAATCAGATGCCCAATTCTACATAGTGCTGGTACAAAGAGGTGAAGAAATGAAGCCATTCCAAGAGTCAAATGGGCTCTTTTCCTTGCTCTGGATGACTGGCGGTCAGTTTTTGAGAAGCTTCAACAGTTTGGGATTCAACTAGCTGGTACATGTGTAGTATGTGGAAGCAATATGGAGCATCCACCATCTTAAGAACGTCATGTTAGTCTAGAAGCTTCGTGCGGACAAATTCATTATGATTAAAAGTGAGGGAACAGTGGTGATCGTAGCAATATTGCTTTTGTTTTTATTCCAAACATGCCGATTTCTTTTTATTTTCATTATTTATTAATGAAAATCAGCATGTAAAGAAGAACTGGCAAGACATATTTCTACTTGGTGGCGCGGGGGCGCCAACAATCCCAGTAACTTGGGTAAGTAGCCAAGGCAATTGCATTTTATATTTTTCCCTTTTTCTTTTCAAGCATTCCCACCAACTACATTTTCTTGGTATGTTGCAATGCTATCAACCAATTGTTGCTTTGTGAAGAAGGGGACAAAAATAATCTTTCTTGCCTTTGTCTTCTTACGGATTCAAATTTGTCATTAATTGACATTAATAATGAAAGATTTGTAAGACAAACTACAGAAGGAATGATGTAAGCTATTATGACAAGTGAAGATTGCACAATCTAGAGTTTACTAAAGACAACAATTTTTCTCAATTAATTAAAAAGTAAAAAAGAGATTTATTTTCATATTTCCCCTAATTTCTTATTCGGTCACTTACAAAATGATTCTTTCCTAAAGTATCATATACTGAGTACTATAAATTGCCCATTGCTTCACCATTGATGACCATGCAAAGTGATGTTCTTCAACTTTACTACACATTAATCTAAAATGTTCAAAGCAATATGTCTGAGTTCCACAACTCAATGTATGCCTCTCCTTGTTTGTAATGCTATATATTATATCGTTTAGTTATAGTTTGTTGGGTGAAGGCAAAAGGCATCCTGAGCAGCCCCTTATGAAGACCATCGTGGTGTCTAATGACTTCCCCTTATCTCATTCACTCGGTTGCTGATTTTGATCTTATCTGCTGATGTTGTTCGGTTATGTAGTTGAGGGTTATGTTGTTGCTACTGGAGTTCTTGCTTCGGTGTTGGGTCTTTGCTGCTGGGATGTGGTGTAACCATTGATGTTGTCAAGGGTTCTGTTGTTGTCATTCGATTGTTTCATTGAGCTTTTACCGTTGTCACTTAATGCTTGGGGGGTCTCGTTGTTTATGTTTCTGCGGATGCTGCTTCGATTTCTGCTTTTCCTTGCTTCGGTTCATGCTGCTTGGATTCATGGTGTCTGGTTTCTAGCTCTTTGAGGTTTCGCTGCCTTCTTTGGTTATTGTTTTGGTCTTGGTTTCCGGTTTTTCGATTCATGTGGTTTATTCTGTTCGTTATGTTTGTATTGCTTCATGAGAAGGGGGGGTACTTATGCTGTTACACTTTTGTACTCAGGGTCATTATTTAGAGTATAATGATTTCAAGCGCATAATTATCAGCAACATCATTTGAGAGAGAGGGAGAGAGGTTGAGAGAGATCCTCCGTCGCGTTAGGAGGCAATCTTTTGCTGAGGGAGTGCGAGCGTTATGGCGCGCAGGGTGATCACCCAATAAATACATTCCTCATATTGCTCTTTTTACATATTTTCAAATAAGTGCCTGATAAAGAAACATTTTACATAAAAGGTCCCAGAACTGGAGCTTTGCGCGCTGCCTCACAAACCATTTAGTTCTCGTCGATAACGAAAATGCTCTGCTTTTCGTTTGACCTTTATTTGCTCAACTGTCAACAATGACCATTTCAGTATATAAACTCTACAATTACTTTCGTCTATATATGTCCAGACATCTTTTTCTCCATAGCCAGCCAAAAAATATCTTCATAGCAAGCAAAATTTCGTACGCTAATAAATTCACAAATTGATTAAAGAAATCATATTCCGATCAATTAACTATGGAACAAGCAATATGAACTAAAAATTGTTTTATTCTAGTGATTGTACATCAGTTCCAGCTGGGTGACTTAGCGCTTTTCTTTAAACAACGCCTACATCATTCCATCAATTACAAACCGTATTACAAATTTTGAAGAATGCGAGACCCTTCAAAATGCCATCATGATTCCTGAGCAAACTTAACCAAAGAAGCATCCAAGCAATCCAATATCATAGCATTCACCAACAAACAAGAAAGTTCATCATCAAGAAACCAACAGAAGAACGACATCAGCAATAGGTTACAGAGCATATCCTCAGGACTACCAGGCCAGTCCCCGATGGAAAACTAACAAAAGGAAAGGGGAAAGGAAGAAATCATCATTCCAAAAGTAATCAAACGGCAACAGGTTCTAAAACAATGAAACGAAAAAAAATGAGAGAACAAAACAGACGAGGAAAGAACAGAGGCCGACCAAACGAACCTTCCTTCATCTAAAGATGGGGTCAATGAAGAACCAGAGCGAGAGAGAGGGAGAGAGAGGTTGAGAGAGAAAGAGAAAGAGAAGTTGAGAGAGTTCCTCCGTCGCGTTAGGAGGCAATCTTTCGCTGAGGGAGTGGGAGCGTTCTGGCGCGAGGGTGACCACCCAATAAATACATTGCTCATATTGCCCTTTTTGCACATTTTGAAGTAAGTGCCTGAAAAAAACATTTTACATGAAAGTGCCCAAAACAGGAGTTTTGCGCGTTGCCTCACGAACCATTTAGTTCTTGTCGATAACTAAAATGCTCTGCTTTACCTTCGACCTTTATTTGCTCAACTGTCAACAATGACCAATATTATTTCAGCATATAAACTCTACAATTACTTTTGTGTGTATATGTCCAGACATTTTTTTTTGCATAACCAGCAAAAAAAAATATCTTCATAGCAAGCGAAATTTCATACGCTAATAAATTCATAAATTGATTAAAGAAATCATATTCTAATCATTTAACTATAGAAAAGAAATATGAACTAAAAATTATTTTATTCTAGTGATTGTACATCAGTTCCAGCTTTTGGATAAAGCTGAACGCTTGATCGTTCAAGCTTCATCTCACCGATTCACGCCGCACCCTGACTTTCCCATAGCAACTCCACTCTCCATGTGCTCCCAGTTTCGAAGCTATCATGACCTTCCACCATCTTAGTCCAGCAGGAGCCCGATCACGGTGCTCCGAGCAGCTAAGGCCAGCCGGGCACTTCAACTTGGTGTGTGGACTGAAAGTGGGCCTAGCGAAATTCAAATTTTTTATGTGGACACTGGATCACACCACCCACACCGTAGCTTCGCTATTGCGGCTTTGTTTGTTTAGTTCTACCTACCTCTTGTTGTTGGGTCCTACTAAACGGCTACCTCAAAGAAGCTGAAGTCCACCTTTGGACGCAATATTTTTCAGGCAAGCAGAAGGAGTGGACTATGGACCAAATCCCCTTCTTCTCTTGCTCTCACCCCAAAAAATACAGGACTCCATTCATGCCTGTTAAAGACCCTAATCCCAAAAAATACAGGACTGCATTCATGTCTGTTAAAGACCCTAATGTAGGGGAGTCGAAATATTATTTTAAAATTTACATGTAAATATATTTTTTTTTTGATAGGGCCAACGCCCTCATTTGACCCTTGCCTTAATGCATGTTGGCAGTCACACCTACCCCACCTCAAAATTGAGCTCACGCCACTTGAATCAATTCCCTGCACCTTCTCAACCACCACCTATTCAGCACCATTATGTACATACATCTACTTATTTGTTTTTTCCCAGTATCGCGATTATGTATCTTTTCAATCATGAATCTACCAGAGCGCATTGCCTGTGCTTGGTGATGTGAAGGTGAAATATAAATTGACAGAACAGTTTTTTCAGATATCGTGGCTGTGCTTTGTAGCGATGTTTGTTGTTGCTTAATCTAAACAAAGTTTCTTTCGTCGGCGGCAGGCAATTATTTTTTACGACAAACATCGTCATTTTCTTTCCCTACTCTACACTCCTACTCGACTGGGTACGCCCTAAGGCAGTATATCACTCATCCTTCTCTTCCATCATCATCGTGCCAGTATTGTCTTAGTACGTACATCCACATGTGACATCCATCATGCGCCTCGCAGAGGGCGGGTCCCCACTGCTCCCCATACTGGCGCGATAGACCCCGAGCGACGTCCCTCCCACGTACACGAAACCTGCCCACTGTCAAGTAAGACGGTACACGTATGCTTGACGACGTGCCCACTTTTTCCCACAACCTCAAATATAGGTCTCACAATTTTCTTTTTCTAGTTG
The DNA here is from genome assembly GCA_011799765.1 of Nymphaea thermarum. Classification (NCBI taxonomy): domain Eukaryota; kingdom Viridiplantae; phylum Streptophyta; class Magnoliopsida; order Nymphaeales; family Nymphaeaceae; genus Nymphaea; species Nymphaea thermarum. The sequence continues at coordinate 35,393 of JAANDH010001148.1, forward strand.
AAAGCCCGCACTGTTCTCTTCAGAAGTTCAAAAGTAAAGTTACTTTTGACTTTTGAACTTCTGAAGAGAACAGTGCCGGCCTTCAACTAGAAAAAAAAAAAATTGTGAGACCTATATTTGAGCTTGTGGGAAAAAGTGGGCACATCGTCAAGCAGTCAAGCATACGTGTACCGTCTTACTTGACAGTGGGCAGGTTTCTTTCGTGTACGTGGGAGGGACGTCGCTCGGGGTCTATCGCGCGAGTATGGGGAGCCGTGGGGACCCGCCCTCTGCGAGGCGCATGATGGATGTCACATGTGGATGTACGTACTAAGACAATATGGCATGATGATGATGGAAAAGAAGGATGAGTGATATACCGAGAGTCGAGTAGGCGTGTAGAGTAGGGAAAGAAAATGACGATGGACGACGGAAGAAATAATTGCCTGCTGGAATATCCAGACGACCGACGGAAGAAACTTTGAGTAGATTAAGCAACAACAAATATCGCTACAAAGCGCAGCCACCAGATCTGAAGAAACTGTTCAGTCAAATTATATTTCACCTTCACATCAGCAAGCACAGGTGATGCGCTCTGGTAGATTCATGATTGAAAAGATACATAATCGCGATAGTGGGAAACAGAAAAATAAGTAGATGTATGTACATAATGGTGCCGATTAGGTGGTGACTCCGATCCGATAGTTAATAGCATAAATTCAAAATATTAGCTACTTGTTGAAATAAACATTAATGTGATTATACACGTCATTTCTAGTTCTGCTGCTGGTCATACATTAGGAATCGTCGGATTATATTTTTCTAAACTAAACACTATTTTCTTTAAACATGTATTATGAAAATATGTATTGCAAAAACATAAAAGAGGGAGAGGAGCCCAGTGGAATAAGAGACCCATTTACATATGGAAAAAGGAGAAGACAAATTCCAGCAACTCGAGTAATTTTTTCCTTTAATCTAAGACCTCCTTTAGTCTAAGATGATGTCAGCTTTTATTGAAGCTACGGTTCAGCAAGAATTATTGAAGAAAACCTATGACTCCATATGAGATGACAATGCTTAGCAAAAGTATTAACTTTTTTAGTCCAAGGATGAATAGACTTGGCACGAACAGCAAAAATTAAGGTGCTGTTGTTGTGTTTCACAGTTGTTAATCTAAAGCATAAGAAGAAATGAAACAATTGCTCACTGAAGGTGGAAACCAATTTCAATTATCTATGTAACATGTATCTGTTTTGCAATCACACTTACAAAAAAGAAATGGAGCATTTTGAACACTTTTTCTCCTTCTGTTTCTATTAACCCTCAATTTAGAAAAAGTATAAGGCTGAAGTGGATAAGTTAAGCACCTAAAGGCACATACCAATTTTTATTTCTATGTGTATGTGAAGTGTTTTACATTTGCAATTAGAAAACAGAGACGGACCATTTTCAATATGGCTACGAGACCTATATCAATACTAAGTAAATATCCATATTTTATATTAATATTCATCCAACCATACCTTCCTTCCCATCTAAGTACCTATTTTGAACCAATAGAACAGTAAAAACATGAAATTTTGATGACCTATACTAGCTTTTGTTACTTTCGGGTTTGAAATTGCCATCATACTACAAAAATGAAAACACAAAAATAGTGAGGAGCAATGCATAACAATACAAACAAGGAGTGTTGTACCTTGAGCTGTGAAACTCATACATGTGGCTTTGAACATTCAAAAATGTATAGTGCTAAGGTTGAAGAACATGCCTTTGGATGGTCACCAATGTGAAGCAATGGGAGCATTATAGTACATAATGCTTGATACTTTTGGGAAAGAATCATTAATGGTAGGCGACCAAATAAGAAATGGTGGAAATATGAAAATAATAAATCCTTTTTTTAATTTTTTTTTTTAAATTGTAAACTTTGCATTGAATCATCTTCACTAATTATGACAATCGCCACTATCCATTTTTTAATTTGTTTTTCCAATCTTTCATGATTAATGTCAATGAGTGTCAAATTTGACTATCTTTATTCCTTCCTTTACAAAGCAAAAGTTGATTGGTAGGCTTGTATATTCCACGGAAAATGTCATTATATAGTTGGAATACTTGAAAAGTAAAAGGGGAAGATGATAATAGTGAATCCTTGGTGAATATTTTCTTTCTAGTCATTGGTAAGTACCCAAATGGTTGGGCATGATTCCTCTTACCACCAGGTACAAAATACGTGGTCAATTTCACTAATAAATAACCAAAAAATGTAATAACTGAAATGTTTTGACTAATAGCAAATGTAATGCTAACATCAATGCATTGAAACAAATCAACTTGGAAAGTAAGAACTTCTCAATTTGGAAAATGTGTTAAGATTTGCATTTGCTTTTCCAAGGAAATAAAAAAACCCTCCTTTTTGGTTCACAAATAACTTGTATTGGTTATTGAGAGGCCATATGTTTCCACATAATTCTCCTCACCATAGTGGATATTTATCATTTATTAAGTTTTTAAATCTGTCCATATCTTTTCTTTTTATCTAGACAAGTTTATTTTTTACGTTAAGGCTGTTCAGATGCAAAGCTGTTAGGAGACGACTCCCTTATTTTTTTATTAATAAAGAATAGAAAAATAAAAATAGATCCTTGAAAAAAAAAAGTGATTGAGTATAGCCTAATGCTTAGGCCGAAGGATCAACAAGAGACTTAAAGACCTCATTTGCAGGATTTGCAACTCCTAATTATAGTCTTGTACTTAGCCATATGTAGGGGCGAGCACCACGCCTTGACTTTTATAAACTCTGATCTGTTTGTTGCTACCTTTGCTTCCAACGTTTAGGTTCTAGGGATGTCAAATGATCAAATTCGAATGGGACAAACTCATAATCATATCCGTTCTTTTGGATATTTGCATGCTCGGATTTGAATTCAGATTCAAATATGAAGGGGAAAAAATATATATCTGAATTTGAATATGAATCTGACATCCGAGATCAAAATCTAAATCTGATCTGGATTTGAATCCAAATTTTGAACAGTATCTAGTTGATTTTCAAAAGGAAAGGGCATTGGATATATAAGGTTTTTTAAAACTAAATCTAATGTGAACCCAAATCCCATCAGTTATCACTTCTTAAATCTGAATCTGATCCTGTTTATTAATCAGATACTATTTTTTTATATCCAATTTTTTTGGAACTATCCAATTGGATATTCAATCTAAACTTGATACGTTGATATCCCTACCTTCCACCAAGAAAGTTTAATCATGGTTTCCTAGGTCCAGAAGCAGTATTGAACCTTGGGGATAAGGGGGAGACAAGGAGAAGGGGAGAGAACCTTGGTCGTTTGATTGTTGTGCATTGGGACAGGATAGATAGAATGTGCTTTCCATCATACCACTCTCTTGTCCTCATGGACAATGATGCTCTTTGTCTACCATTTGATGATTTTAGAAACAAAACACTACGTTCCTCATGTCCACCGTTTGTTTCACATAAGTTTGTTCTATCAATCCTGTTTGACATTTTTTTTTGTTCTGCCCGATGTATCCATTATGTCCGATCTTTGTGTCTTTCATGGTCAGTTCTGTTTGTCTTATCTAGTGGTTTGTTTATGTTATGTTCTGACTGTTTGTAGGAAGAGAAGCACTATGAGAATTTCCATAATCATATAAAAGGGCCTCATAGACCTGTCAATTGAACAATGGCCATCAATCTTGTTTCAATTTCATGAGAATACCTTAGGGATGAAAATGTAACTGATTTGAATCGGACATCCTACCAAATTGATACAAAAAAATTGGATATGGAAAAAAAATTAATGTCATTAAGAAATCAGATTTAATTCGGATTTAAGAAATGACGTTCAATCGGATACAGATTAAGATTTACTTTTAGACAAATATCCTATATCTAATGCTATTACATTTTGAAATAGTACGTAAGGTCAAGACATTTCTAGTTTAGGGGTAATAGTATGTAATGCCTGAATTTTTAAGGGGTAGAAATATGGAAACAATAGCTATCAATGTAAAAACAATTATGTTTGCATGTTTGTGTGGGGGAACTACCCACACCTGCCTCTCCATTGGTCAATTGAAGTAGCTGGACAAATCTGATCATATCAGCAAACGCTTGGGTCAATCCTTTTCCTTCTTCTTGCTGGATGTATTATTTATTTTTCAGGTCTCTGCTATTTATGGGTGCATTTAAAAAGATCAAATATTTGATGATTCCATTATGCATTATTAGATCTGAAAACTTTATTAAAAGAACGTTATGCATAATGAGTTCTGAAAATTTTCATAAAAAACTGCGCTCTACGTAACTTGCATGCCAGGTTTTTTTTTCCTAATGTCTTTAGCTGAAGCTATACCCTAGCCAATTAGAAGAGATGTTATAAAATTAGGTTTCCAACTCATAAGAAAGCTTTTAAAAAAGTATTTGTGATACCTACAGATCATTTGCTTATCCGCTAAAAAAAATGGTATAAAATTTGAAAAAAGTTATTTTAAATTATCAACCCAAATCAACCGATAGGAATTAAATCGTGTTTGTATGTATCGCACAGAAATCGTCTCCGATGCGAGTAACAAAGATCAGAGAATATATTTCCTTCTAGCTACGCAGGTGTGGGACGGACGAACCCCATCTGAAAGCGTGTCGGAGAGCATCATTTAACTGTGACACAGGAAACTTTCTTCTCACTAACAACGGGAAAACGCATCAACCTCATTTATTTGCACCAAACCTTTCCCACTTTTCTCTTTTCCAAGCATCTTTAATCTTACCTTACCAGCCAGTTCAATCTTTTCCAATAAGATTAAAACGGCACTTCAAATTTCTTTCTGAAGCAAGCGTTGTTCACACGATGCACACACGTACAGTATGTGAGCTTTATTCGTGAAAGATGAAAGCACACACAAAAGGAATATTCTAAACTAAGGTCCTACGCCGCTCAAGACCGTAGATGCAAGCAGGAAAAATAGAGAAACCTTCAGGTATTCTACTTCCAATGGTAGATTGTTAACCTCGTGCACATTCTAAGGTTGATCAGAAAGAAGAAGCAAAAAAATGACATTTTCCCTTCATCCTCTGCATTTTATTCGGGACTAAATCTCACCTGCTCCAAGTGTTGGAATGTCTATAAGGATGTGTTTGATGCACCGGGTGAATGCTGATTTTTCGGAAAAAACCATATGGGCGGGTAAATTTCACCCGCCCAACCTAGACACACATCAAACGGGGTGAAATTCACCCCGTTTAACGCATAACGTGAGCGGGTGGAATTTCACCCGCTCGACTTTCCCCCTCATTTCCTCCCTCCGCCTGCAGCGAGAGACCCGTTCGTCGCCTCTTCCCCTCCTCTCTCTTGCTCTCTCCTTCCCCTCCTCTCTCGCTGGCTCTTTCCCCTTCGTCGCCCTTTCCCCTCTCCTCTGTTGCTCCCTCCTTCCCCCCCTCTCTCGCATTCGAGCATATCTCCGAGCTCACCGTCGCCTTTTCGCCGTCGCCACTCCACTCATCTGTCGGTTCGCCAGCGCCACAGTCGCCGCTCAAGTAATCGTTTCCCTTTTGCTCTCGCTGTGTCCCTTTCAGAAACGCCCAAATTTTTTTTCTCTTGATCTTGTTGTCTCCCTTTCTCTCTTGTTATTGCTTCCATTGCTCTCGTTGCCTCTACATTCCATAGTTGATTAGCTTTTGAATGCCATGTTCGTTTGATTGCAATTTGTATTCTTTTGGAAGATCTTGTTGTTGGGAGAGGAGACAGTAGCAGAGAAGAATGAAAACGCTTTTTTTTCGGTTCAGTGGGTGGATGGGGTTCCCTGTTGAAATCTAGAAGCGTCAATGATTCTAAGAAGGAAAGTTCTCCTCCTGGATCTACGCCAAATATTGCTGCTCAAACATTTGCCTTTCGGGAGCTTGCTGTGGCAACCAAGAATTTTCGGTAGGAATGCCTTTTGGGCGAGGGTGGTTTTGGCCGAGTTTATAAGGGTCGGCTGGAGACTGGACAGGTATAGTTCTTTTCTCGTTTCATTGTGTGTCTACAGATCTGCTAATAATTTATGGGTAACGAAAAATGACAGAAGGTCCTGTGTGAATTGGGAGTACATCGGATAATGTACATTAAGCCACCTGAATCTCAAGGGTGCATTAATTTTTTAGCTTGCCAGAAGCCATCTACTTTCTTTCACGAACCTTGTCCATCGGATTTGTTCTTCTAATAGTGTGCAACTTAGAATGGTGTTGGACAGACTGTGCTTGAGCAATTTCTGGATGGTGACCCAAGTACTTGGGAATGTTGCAGGTGGTTGCCGTGAAGCAACTTGATAGAAATGGCCTACAGGGAAACAGGGAATTCTTGGTGGAGGTTTTAATGCTTAGCCTTTTGCATCATCCGAATCTTGTGAATTTGATTGGTTATTGTGCTGATGGCAATCAGCAGTTTCTAGTCTATGAGTTTATGCCGTTGGGTTCATTGGAGGATCATTTACATGGTGAGATTTGAACGTGGTTTTTTGTATCATACTCTAATTTTGTCAGTTCTTCATTATATTGTAGTCTATATTGGGAACTGAATAAGTTTTTGGTGTTTAATGGTGCCAAACTATTAACTTTGTTGCTACGTAATGACAGAATATGGTCGAAAATATCTATTATTTGAATCAACTCAATGATCTTTCACCCTTCACACCATAGGTCCTGTTACTAAATTGCAATTGATGGCCTTGAAGAAGGATCTTAAAATGCATTGTTTTGCATGTCCACTGCACAAGGAAGCTTTGACAACACAAATGATTGAACGAGAACAAAAACAGTTACACATGATTACATGTTCTGTTTGTCTTAATGATCCATGGTGGAGGCACGTGATGGATGCTGTTTCAGAAGTGACCGCTACCCATAAAGAAGGAACAAGATGAGATCATGCAAACCAGTGAATCAGTTACTGGTTGTACAATGTAGATTTATGATGGTATATTGCACTAGACGAGTTGAAACATGCCACTGCTTGTACTTTCTGTTGTATTTAGGGCTTCACAATGCCCAAGAGAGGATGTCTTAATAGGATGCTTTTTCCAGTTTTCTTTTTGTTCCCATGGGGTTAGAATTTGTGTTTCTTAATTGGCTGTTGCATTCACTAAAAACAAAGTTTTGCTGATGTGCGTCAAATAAAAGACTAAATTGCACAGTAACGTAACTATTAAAGACGAACAGAGTTTTTCTATGTGCACTCCTGTCAATCAACTTATTTTATTTCTAAAAAAAGTCCCCTAAATTTTCTATCATGTGCATCAAACATGGTTAAATTTACTAGGTTAAATTCTTCATTGTGCATCAAATAGGGTTAAAATTACCAGGTTAAATTCTTCCTGTGCATCAAACATGATCTCAAATCGGAAGAGGGTTAAATTTCATCCTGTTTTTTTTTTCAGAAATATTTACCAAGAAAATTTACCACGTTAAATTCTTCCCTGTGCATCAAACGCACCCTAACTGTTGCGTCGGTGGCTTACAAATAACTTTATGAATTGTAGGGAGAGGCAAGATGTGATCGCAGGAGCAATGGGGAAACCAGAAAATTCCAATACATTAAAATACACGACACAATTGAGATAGCAGATATCGAGGTAATATGCACACGTACACTTATCAACAAGCAAGAACATTACGAAAATATTTCATAAACTATCGACGTTATCTCATGATATTCCATGTTATTAATTTTTTTGATACTTTCACTATGTTTTCCGCTTTAGAAGTGCCTTTTACACCAGAATCTTGTTAAAGCATAATAGCATGCTTACATTGTAACAAGTAAAAAATGGCAGCAACCAGAAAAAAATTAGCAAGGTAAAGCAACACAAACCTTGAGGAAACATAAGCATTTAGGCTATGGACCTAGCGCACAACCTCTCAAATAGCTTTCACTTAATAATTTCCTCAAACTGGTGAGAGAGAGAGAGAGAGAGAGAGATGAACCTCCAATAGCTAGCTTTGCCTCTCTTGACAGTGTCATACCAATGCCTGCCACCCTGCTTTATCAGGTTTAATAAGGTGGAAAAAGAGGAAATAAGCTTAGGGAAGTAAGGTTTGACACATTTATTGCCACCATTTATTCTTAATTTTTAAATTTCTAGAGCAGATCTGCAAAAAATAAGACCCTCCCAATGTCCTCCATGTAGCAGTACTCTCACCTAGAAATCAGCCTCAATACACATTTCTTTTAATAGAAACGGATACGAGTGTTAGGAAGAAAGCAGAACAGGTTATTGGACCATCGCTTTTAAATTTATTCAACTGTGTGTTTAATGTTGTCATGGCACAAAAAATGAACTAGCGGGGAGAATCAAGGTGCATTGTGGAAGCTTTCATGAACATTGAGATGAAGGTACATGAAAGTTCTCCTCCAAATGGATTCAGCCCTGATCATATGCATAGCATAGCTGGTAGAACTAGTGAATTTCTAAGGGCGCAACTCTCCTGAATTGCAAATGGTGGGTGTGTGATGCTCAGTAAGGATGTCCTGCTCTCTACATAGGTCTCAAAATAGCTTTGGACCCTAGGGGCAAACAATGGAAAGGGAGAGTTGTTTCATTCTTTTCGGCCCATCACATCTTAAGATACATTAATATTATATAGGAGAGAGAGGACAAGCTGCTAGATATGGAAACTTTTGAGGTGAAATCCTTAAGCAGAGGTAAGATTTATAGGGCAATTAGATGCCCAATTCTACAGTATCCTGGTACAAAGAGGTGAAGAAATGAAGCCATTCCAAGAGTCAAATGGGCTCTTTTCTTTGCTCTGGATGACTGGCTGTTGGTTTTTGAGAAGCTTCAACACTTTGTGATTCAACTAGCTGATACATTTGTAGTATGTGGAAGCAATATGGAGCATCCACTATCTTGAAGTGTAAGAATGTCATGTTATTCTAGAAGCTTCTTGCTGAAAAATTCATTATGATTAAAAGTGAGCGAACAGTGGTGATGGTAGCAATATTGTTTTTGTTTTTAGTCCAAACATGTCGATTTTTTCTTATTTTCATTATTTATTAGTGAAAATCACCATGTAAAGAAGAACTGGCAAGACATATTTCTACTTGGTGGCGTAGGGACGCCAACATTCCCAGTAACTTGGGTAGGTAGCCAAGGCAATTGCATTTTATAATCTTTAACTTTTTCTTTTCAAGCATTCCCACCAACTACATTTTCTTGGTATGTTAAAATGCTATCAATCAATTGTTGCTTTGTAAAGAATGGGACAAAAATAATTTTTCAATCTTTCTTGCCTTTGTCTTCTTACATATTCAAATTTGACATTAATTGACAATAATAATGAAAGATTTGTAAGACAAACAACATAAGGAATGGTGTCAACTATTATGACAAGTGAAGATTGCACAATCTAGAGTTTACTAAAGACAAAAATTTTCTCAATTAATTAAAAAAGAAAAAAAAGATTTATTTTCATATTAACCCTAATTTCTTATTTGGTCACCTACAAAATGATTCTTTCCTAAAGTATCATATACTAAGTAATATAAATCGCCCATTGCTTCACATTGATGACCATGCAAAGTGATATTCTTCAGCTTTACTACACATTTATCTAAAATGTTCAAAGCCACATGTATGAGTTCCACAACTCAATGTATGCCTCTCCTTGTTTGTAATGCTATATATTATCTCGTTTAGTTATAGTTTGTTGGGTGAAGGCAAAAGGCATCAAGAGCTGTCCCTTATGAAGACCATCGTGGTGGCTAATGACTTCCTCTTATCTCATTCATTATGCATTGTTCTCTTTATGTTTGAGATTGTTAACAGGTGGTTCATCCCCAAAATAACAAAAGCTGGTATATAGGTCTTGAAAATTTAATGTTTTTACTATTCCATTAATTCATAATGATTTTTATTTTGTTCTAATTAGATAGAAAAGGCTAACAATGCAAAGTATTGTTTTTGGATGGTTACTGTTAAAAAAAAGAGTTATTCACTTAGTAGAGATATAGGTCTCCCAACCATATTGACAAGTTCACCCCCATGTTTCTATTTATCACCATAATTTTCATTCTTTTGTCAATTTTATGAGCTTTTATGTTTTCATAAACTCTTAACTATCTCTCTATCTCTCTCTGAATGAACTTCCATTTTGTCGGCTCTCTCTTTCCCTTTCTCTCTCTCTCTCTCTTTCCGTTCTGTTGCTCGGATTTTTCTATTGTCGGTTGTTGATTTTGATCTTATCTGCTGATGTTATTCGGTTATGTAGTTGAGGGTTATGTTTTTGCTACTGAGCTACTGGAGTTCTTGCTTCGGTGCTGGGTCTTTGCTGCTGGGATGTGGTGTAACCATTGATGTTGTCAAGGGTTCTGTTGTTGTCATTCGATTGTTTCATTGAGCTTTTACTGTTGTCACTTAATGCTTGGGGGGTCTCATTGTTCATGTTTCTGCGGATGCTGCTTCGATTTCTGCTTTTCCTTGCTTCGGTTCATGCTGCTTGGATTCATGGTGTCTGGTTTCTAGCTCTTTGAGGTTTGACTGCCTTCTTTGGTTATTGTTTTGGTCTTGGTTTCCGGTTTTTCGATTCACGTGGTTTATTCTGTTCGTTATGTTTGTATTGCTTCATGAGAAGAGCGGCGGGCGGCGCGGCGAAGGTACTTATGCTGTTACATTTTTGTACTCAGGGTCATTATTTTGAGTATAATGATTTCAAGCGCATAATTATCAGCAACATTATTTGAGAGAGAGGGAGAGAGGTTGAGTGAGATCCTCCGTCGCGTTAGGAGGCAATCTTTCGCTGAGGGAGTGCGAGCGTTATGGCGCGCAGGGTGACCACCCAATAAGTACATTGCTCATGTTGCCCTTTTTACATATTTTCAAGTAAGTGCCTGAAAAAAAAAACATTTTACATGAAATGGCCCAAAACTGGAGTTTTGCGCACTGCCTGACGAACCATTTAGTTCTCGTCGATAACTAAAATGCTCTGCTTTACATTTGACCTTTATTTGCTCAACTGTCGACAATGACCAATATTATTTCAGCATATAAACTCTACAATTACTTTTGTGTATATATCTCCAGATATTTTTTCTGCATAACCAGCAAAAAACATATCTTCATCGCAAGCGAAATTTCATACACTAATAAATTCACAAATTGATTAAAGAAATCATATTCCAATCAACTAACTATAGAAGAAGAAATATGAACTAAAAACTGTTTTATTTTAGTGATTGTACATCAGTTCCGGCTGGGTGACTTAGCGCTTCCAAACACCGGACGGCATTACAGAGAGAGCACTATGTACTTGTCATTGGCTACAACAATTTTCTTCAAACAACGCCTACATCATTCCATCAATTACAAAAAGAACAATGTATAAGAAATTACAAATATCGAAGAATGCGAGACCCCCAAAATACCATCATCATTCCTGAGCAAACTTAACAAAAGAAGCATCCAAGCAATCCAATTTCATAGCATTCTCCAACAAACAGGGAAGTTCATCATCAAGAAAGCAACAGAAGAACGACATCAGAAATAGGTTACAGAGCATAACCTCAGGACTACCAGACCAGTCCCCGAAGGAAAACTAACAAAAGGATAGGGGAAAGGAAGAAATCATCATTCCAAAAGTAATCAAACGGCAACAGGTTCTGAAACAATGAATTTATTATTCAAAAGGCTTTTTACTCATACCCATAACTTTGAAACAATGAATTTAAGTAAGTGTCAACAAGTACACGCCCCACAACTTGCTCTTGAACTCAAACTCGAATGTGCGGATTGCTTTAAAATAAATCTTGTTTTCATGAGATTGAAGTTAATAATTTGGTCAGAGGATTCAAAATTTGTATTTGTTTTTTTTTTTATGAATCGATAATTTTGTTGTATGTGATGATCACATTACCAGAAGAAATGAAAATGTTAAAAATGAAAAAAAATAAATTTCTAGTGGAGCAAGTTGAGGGGAGCAGATGAAAAAAAGGATGGTGTGGCGTGAAGAGGGGACACACCTGGCTGCCCACGCTTTGCCGCTACACCGTCGAGCGCATAGCCAACTGTAATCCTGTGAATAAAGAGAAAAGAAAAGCAAGAAAGCTTGCATTACGACAAGCGTAAACCAGGACCTTGCAACAACCTCTGTTTGTGTTTTATAAATGAGACAAGCGGTCAAACCCAAAAGAGGAAATGGAAATTTTAATGAAACGGAATTTAAGGGTAATGTGCAGGTACCAAGGAAAGGAAGGGCTGCACCATTTTTCTTGCTCCCATGCCAAGTAGATGAAGCTGACCGTGCCATCTGAGACGAGCTATCCGGCCGTGGCGGTGGGCTGCAGTTCCATGACACGATGTAAAGTGCGGTGGGCGGACCTGTCAATCCCAGTAAGAAAAAGAAGTGGCACGAAGTCGAGAGATGCACATATATTTTAAAGAGAATTAGATGCCTGTAGCTTTTTCTTTTCAACAACCATTATCAAGTTGTCTCTGGTCTTTGAGAAGCTCTCCATTTTATCAGAGAAACAGCAAATACCGAACAAACCTCTTTTGGGTTTGACCGCTTGTCTCATTTATAAAACACATACAGAGGTTGTTGCAAGATCCAAGGTCCTGGTTTACGCTTGTCATAATGCAAGCTTTCTCGCTTTTCTTTTCTCTTTATTCACAGGATTACAGTTGGCTATGCGCTCGACGCTGTAGTGGCAAAGCGTGGGAAGCCAGGTGTGTCCCCTCTTCACGCCACACCATCCTTTTTTTCATCTGCTCTCCTCAACTTGCTCCACTAGAAATTTATTTTTTTTCCATTTTTAACATTTTCATTTCTTCTGGTAATGTGATCATCACATACAACAAAATTATCGATTCATAAAAAAAAAAACAAATACAAATTTTGAATCCTCTGACCAAATCATTAACTTCAATCTCATGAAAACAAGATTTATTTTAAAACAATCCGCACATTCGAGTTTGAGTTCAAGAGCAAGTTGTGAGGCGTGTACTTGTTGACACTTACTTAAATTCATTGTTTCAAAGTTATGGGTATGAGTAAAAACAAAGTTTGAGTTCAAGGGCTTTTTAAACAATAAATTCATTGTTTCAGAACCTGTTGCCGTTTTATTACTTTTGGAATGATGATTTCTTCCTTTCCCCTATCCTTTTGTTAGTTTTCCTTCGGGAACTGGTCTGGTAGTCCTGATGTTATGCTCTGTAACCTATTTCTGATGTCGTTCTTCTGTTGCTTTCTTGATGATGAACTTTCCTTTTGTTGGAGAATGCTATGAAATTGGATTGCTTGGATGCTTCTTTTGTTAGGTTTGCTCAGGAATGATGATGATATTTCGGAGGGTCTCGCATTCTTCAATATTTGTAATTCGGGAGCGGTTCCTTATACATTGTTCTTTTTGTAATTGATGGAATGATGTAGGCGTTGTTTGAAGAAAATTGTTGTAGCCAATGACAAGTACATTGTGCTCTCTGTAATGCCGTCCGGTGTTTAAGTCACCCAGCCGGAACTGATGTACAATCACTAAAATAAAACAATTTTTAGTTCATATTTCTTCTTATATAGTTAGTTGATTGGAATATGATTTCTTTAATTAATTTGTGAATTTATTAGTGTATGAAATTTCGCTTGCTATGAAGATATGCTTTTTGCTGGTTATGCAGAAAAAATGTCTGGAGTATATACGCAAAAGTAATTGTAGAGTTTATATGCTGAAATAATATTGGTCATTGTCGACAGTTGAGCAAATAAAGGTCAAAGGTAAAGCAGAGCATTTTAGTTATCGTCTTATCGACGAGAACTAAATGGTTCGTGAGGCAGCGCGCAAAACTCCAGTTTTGGGCCCTTTCATGTAAAATGTTTTTTTTCAGGCACTTACTTGAAAATATGTAAAAAAGGCAATATGGCAATGTGTTTATTGGGTGGTCACCCTGTGCGCTACAACGCTCGCACCCCCCCCCCCCAGCTAAAGATTGCCTCCTAACGCGACGGAGGATCTCTCTCAACCTCTCTCCCTCTCTCTCAAATAATGTTCCTTAAGACTAAAGTGGCTTCTTTTTACATGGAATTAATTTCCCCCATGCTTCACTTATCTCACTAATCAGCCATTAAAGTGATTGACTTCTAAAACCCACTTCACGCTCTTTAGTTCTAAACAAAAAAAAAGGATTTGTTCAATTACTCATAAAATTAAATTTCCCAATCTCAAAGTCAAAGCCCATAGAGGAAAAAAAATATTCCAACAAATGAATATGGAAAAGGTGGTAGTATACCAGCTTGCATCTGAGGGAGGGAGCAAAACCAGAAATTGTTGAGGAGGCCCGGACCTCAAATCGAATCTTGAACTGTTAAATTGCAGCTCCAAGGATGATTGATCCATATTTGGTCCTGGATTCAGTCATGGAAAAGATTTATGGAACTATTCAGCCCTATAAAGAACTTGCCGGTTTTTACCGGGCTTATGAGGAGAGGCTCCTCACTCAAGATAGGATGAAAAAAATGGGCAATTGGATGAAAGAATGAAGCAATCTTCAATAACACAACAATCAAACAGAAGCGCCAAGAGAACTAGCAATTTGTATTATTTTGTATGGCTTATCACCATTACTTTCTTATGTTGTTGAGTTTCTGTTTTCTGTTGATTCTCTGTAGCCAGCATTTTGTCAGGGAGCTTATGGTTGCAGAACATAAACGAATGAATGGAATAATGAACTGTTCATGTACTTCCCCTCTGCCTCCCTACATTTCAGAATTGAGGAATTTGAAAAGCGGACATTGCACAGCCTGATAGAAATAGAAAGCCATATGGGGAGACAATCTTTTTCATTGTTGACTTCCTTTTCATTACTCTTTTCTTTTTATATCTATCCAAAGTGCAGGAGGTTTCTTTTTACTTTCAACTATCTTCTTAGTCCGTCCACCGCTTTTCTTTGCCACCTTTGTACATGAACAGTTCATTATTCCATTCAATCGTTTCTGTTCTACAACTGTAAGCTCCATGACAGAACGCTGGCTATAGAAAATCGACAAAGAATATGTATTCAATAGCTGAAGAAAGCGATGGTGAGCCATACAAAATAATATAAATTGGTAATTCTCATGGCATACGTTTCCCTTTGCTTCTTGTGTTATTGAAGATTGCTTCATTATTTCAAACAATTGGCTAATAATTAATCAACTGGATTGGGGTGTTTGAAATAGGTTGGTCCGATGTCAGAATGATATTTTTGTCGAAAATGAATTTCTTTATTAAATTTGCTTTTAAAATTGGTTAATTTACTTTATACGTGGGTGCGAGAAGTCAATCATTTTAAGTGAAATGTCTTATTAGTGGGGTAACTGAAGTATAAGGGAAATTAATTCCATGTAAAATGAAGCACTGTAGTGTTACGGACATGTGAAACTTGATTACTCACCAAGTATAAGTTTACTATATAGACACCTCGGCACATTTTAGTTGGTCCATTTGCAACCTCAGCTAGTCCTAGGATAGAATCTGGATCAATTAAAATGTGGCCCCAACTTGTTCAGCTAATAAAATTTATTTCATTCTTTGCTAAAAACTGGCGCAGGAAGCACATGCTTGAAGACCAAGGTAAGCTTAATGTCACATATTGACACAAGCTGCAGGTTACCTACAACTGGGGATGAGAGATCATATAGCTAAGATGAGTCTGGCTTCAGATTGGTTGCATTACAATTAAATAACCTTCTTAAACTATTCGATTTCTGCTTTCAGTGGGGCGAGTGCATTCTTTTAACTGATGTTTTAGATGAACATTGTAAAACACAATGACGGCAGCTTAATTATTTCTTGTTCATGGGAAGTCTAGTCATTGCTGGAAACAAATTGCCAAATTTGCTCTCATTTCTTTGTTTGATTACGACCTTCAGGTGATTTTGTTGTTTCATATGATGCTTTAGATTAACATTGTAAAACACAATGACAGTAGCTTATTTCTTGTTCTTGTCAAGCCCAATCATCATTGGACTCCCAAGTTGCCAAATTCAGTCTCATTTTCCCTGTTTGATTTCTAATTCTGTTGGGCGTTTATGTCATTTCATCTATTGCTTTAGATTAACAACTGTAAAACACAAACAACTTAATTTTTTCTCGCTAAAAATTCTCACAAAGTGTAAGACTTGCCTTTTGATTAACCATTTTATCTTTATTAATGTTGCCACAACATTTGAAGAATTAATAGAGCTTTTGGGGTTTCCGTTTCCTTACTTTGTTAATGCTAACATGAACTTGAAATAGAGCACTTCCTTCTTGTCTAATCAATAGTTGATTGAAATGAAAAATTAAAGTATGTAAATAGATTTCTCAACCATGGCCGCAAATTCACTAGGCATATAGGCACACTAGACGTTAAACAAATCAACATAACTAAAGATTAACCTAAAAAACATGCTTTTAACTGCTATGCCCTCTTCTTGTGGCTTTCATCACAATTCACAATAGCAAGCAAAATTTGAAAAATTCAAAAGCTCGGCGTGTGAAATTTTGTCAAATTTTGCTTGCTATTGTGAATTGTGATGAAAGCCACAAGAAGCAGGCAAAGAAGTTAAAACCATGTTTTTTTAGGTTAATCTTTAGTTACGTTGATTTGTTTAACGTCTAGTGTGCCTATATGTGGAGTGAATTTGTGGCCATGGTTGACAAATCTATCTCCATACTTCAATTTTTCATTTCCTTCCAACTATTGATTTGACAAGAAGGAAGTGCTCTATTTCAAGTTGATGTTAGCGTTAACAAAGTAAAGAAAAGGAAATTGCAAAAGCTCTACTGACTCCCAAATGTTGTGGCAACAATAATGAACACAAACAACTGTAAAACTCTCGCTAAGTTTTGACTTCTCTCCTCGGTTAATTTTCTCATAATTCTTGATGAAACATAGCTTCAGTAAGTTGTCATCTTCATTTGAGGGAACTATAGAAAGGGAGCAAAAGTACCAACTACAGTGATCTTAAGACAAACTGGTAATGCAACTACAGTGATCTTAATACGACCACATTTTGTGACATTTCATTGAACAAAAGGTGGGCGTGAATGCAGATTCGAGAGGGCAGTCTCTATAAAGTGCAAGGTGAAGAACACCACTTGATGAGTAGAGAATGTGCTTCGCTCCCTTCTTGAACTGCATGCAGGTGAAGACAAGAACGGACCAAAAAGTCCGAGGCGAAAAAGGTCAATAGACCGTGTCCTAACCCTAGATCGACTTATTGAAGCATGTTGATATTCAATTCTTTCCTTTGTTTTAAATTTGAAAATTATAACAAAAACAAAGATAACATTTACTCAAGTTTAATGAATTAGATACACCTTTAACTATATGTTTCTTTTCAGATATTCACATATTCGGATTTGATATGAATAAAGAAAATTCAAATCCAAAATCTGATTTCACAGTTTGAATCCGATCTGAATCTGATTTTTACATTCATATCTGAATCCAAATCTAAAATTTGAACCAAATTGGCTGATTTTCAATATGTACGAGCATTAGATATAAGATATTTGTTTAAAAATACATCCAATCTGAAACCATATCTAAATCCAACCAGATATTTATGTATATCCCAATCCAAATCCAACCGAATGTCATGGCTTGTCCAGTCATTATCAGCTTACAGCCATTGATGAATCACCGGGTAAGAGTAGCGGGAGGCAGCCCCTCTAACTCCTGGGAAGAAGACTTTGAGTTCAGCTTAGCTACTTACAGCAGTGAAGGACTATACTTCACTAAACGAGGGGGATAGAATTTGTGTCTCATATAGAAAGAAACGACCAGCAGGCCTAAGCCACAGCGGAATGAAGCTTTGATCAGCTAGTCAAGATTTCAAGTTGGTAGAGAGAGAGAGAGAGGGAGAGAGAGAGAGAGTATATATACATCCTCAATTGTTTGCCCTGCCCACGGGTTTTGACAAATGGACCAAGTGGACCCTAAAAATTTTTAGCAGTAGGCTTAAATTGTACACAAGCCATCTTTCACCATTACCGTCCACCACCTGTGTTTCCCTTCTGGCTGTCAGTGGAAGAATCTTTCAATGAAAATTAAGACTTGGAGACACTTGATTTTTTTCCGTGGTGGTGGATGGAATGAAAAAATAGCAGCTCCTTCCCTACATCATCAGATCCCCACTAACTACCATCTCAAAAGAAGAAAACTACGAAGATGTTCCAGACTGCCAGTCATTTCCCCACTGTATTCACTTCTTCTCTATTTATGCAAATCTTGAGATTCGAAATCAGTGATTTTGTAAAGCTTTCAGAGGTTTATTAAAGTGGATTAGTGGTTCAACATGCTAGTTCTTCGCTCTTATTACTCTTTGGTTTTCTACTTCTTCTTTGAACTTCTGCTTTCCATTTTCAGTTGTATTGGTAAAACCACAGGTTGTTTCCACCTTTAATTTGTCCTCTCCTTCACCTTTAACTTGTCCTCTCCTTTTCCTATTAGCGAATCTTTATTTTTGTTCCAAATGGTCAATGATGATTCAACGCCGGGGATGATGCTGGTTGCAATGGTTGTTTTTCATTGACCAAGAAAATGATTAATTCAACTGGTTGAAATTTCATAGTTACATTAGCAATTTGTCTTAAGATCACTGTAATTGGTACTTTGGCTTCCGTTTTGTAGTTCCCTGAAATGAACATGACAAATTACTGAAGCTATGTTTCATGAATTATGAGAAAATTAACCTAAGAGAGAAGTCAACACTTAGCAAGAGTTTTACAGTTGTCTGTGTTTATTAATGTTGCCACATTATTTGAGAGTTAGTAGAGCTTTTGGAATTTCCTTTTCCTTACTTTGTTAATGCTAACATCAACTTGAAATAGAGCACTTCCTTCTTGTCAAATCAATAGTTAGAAGGAAATGAAAAATTGAAACATGTAGATATAAATTTTCAACCATGGCCGCAAATTCATTTCACATATAGGCACACTAGACATTAAACGAATCCAAGTAACTAAAGATTAACCTTAAAAAACATGGTTTTAACTTATTTGCTCTCTTCTTGTGGCTTTCATCACAATTCACAATAGCAAGCAAAATTTGACAAAATTCCACTTGCAAGCTTTGGAATTTTGTCAAATTTTGCTTGCTATTGTGAATTGTGATGAAAGCCACAAGAAGAGGGCATAGAAGTTAAAACCATGTTTTTTTAATCTTTAGTTACGTACATTTGTTTAACGTTTCTAGTGTGCCTATATGTGAAGTGAATTTGTGGCCATGGTTGACAAATCTATCCACATACTTCAATTTTTCATTTCCTTCCAACTATTGATTTGACAAGGAGTGCTCTATTTCAAGTTGATGTAAGCATTAACAAAGTAAGGAAAAGGAAACCCCAAAAGCTCAACTAATTCTTCAAATATTGTGGCAACACTAATAAAGACAAAATTGTTAATCAAAAGACAAGTTTTACACTTAACGAGAGAAAAATTAAGCTGTTTGTGTTTTACAATTGTTAATCTAAAGCAACAGATGAAATGACCCAAACGCCCAACAGAAGTAGAAATCAAGTAGGAAAAATGAGAGGGAATTTGGCAACTTGGGTGTCCAATAATGATTGGGCTTGACATGAACAAGAAATAAGCTGTTGTCATTGTGTTTTAAAATGTTAATCTAAAACATCATATGAAACAATAAAATCACCTCAAGGTGGAAATCAAACAAAGAAATGAGAGCAAATTTGGCAACTTGTTTCTAGCAATGACTAGACTTCTCATGAACAAGAAATAACTAATCTGCTTTAATGTGTTTTACAATGTTAACCTAAAACATCAGATAAAAGAATGCAGTCGTCCCACTGAAAGCAAAAATCGAATAGTTTAAGAAGGTTATTTAATTGTGAAAAAACAAAGCTGAAGCTAGACTCAGCTTAGCTGTATGATCTCTCATCACCAGTTCCAGGTAGTCTGCAGCTGGTGATGATATGTCATTAAGCTTACCTTGGTCTTCAAGCCCATGCTTCCTGCGCCAGTTTTTAGCAAAAAAATAAAATGCATTTCTTTAGCTGAACAATTTTCAAATGGACCAACTAAAATGTGGATAGGTGTCGTTATGGTATACTTGTACTTGGTGGGTAATCAAGTTTCACATGTCGGTGTCAAATCATTCTCACACCCACTTCATGATTTCTTTAATTCTTAAAAAAAAAATTTTTTTTTTTAATCAATTATAAAGTAAATTTCCCAATTTTAAAAGTGAATTCAATATGGAAATTCACTTTCGAAAAAAATAACATTCTGACATTGGACCAACCTATTTCAAACACCCCCAACCCAACTGATTAATTATTAGCCAATTTTTTGAAATAATGAATCAATTTTCAATAACACAACAATAAAAAAAAAACATATGCCAAGAAAATTAGCAATTTATATTATTTGTATGGCTCACCATCGCTTTCTTTTGAATACATATTCTTTGTCGATTTTCTATAGCCAGCATTCTGTCATGGATTTTACGGTTATAGAACAAAAATGATTGAATGGAATAATGAACTGTTCATGTGCTTCCTTTCTGCCTCCTGATATCTCTTTCTATGTAGTTGGAGGCTGCTTCTTGATTAAGTACAAAGGCGACAAAGGAAAGCGGTGGACGGACTAAGAAGATAGTTGAAAGAAAAAAAAAAACCTCCCACACTTTGGACAGATTTAAGAAGAAAAGAGTTCCGGAAAGGAAGTCTATAATTAAGAAGATTGACTCTTTGAAATGGCTTTCTATGTCTATCTGGCTGTGTAATGTCCACTTTTGAAACTCCTCAATTCTGAAATATCGGGAGGTAGAGGGGAAGTGCATGAACAGTTCATTATTCCATTTATGCGTTTCTATTCTGCAACCATAAGCTCCCTGGCAGAATGCTGCCTACAAAGAATCAACAGAGATACTCAACCGCAGAAGAAAGTAATGGTCATCAGCCATACAAAATAATACAAATTGCTAGTTCTCAAATTACTAGTTCTCTTGGCGCTTTCGTTTGTTTGTTGTGTTATTGAATATTGCTTTCATTCTTTCATGCAATTGCCCATTTTGTTCATCCTATCTTGAGTGAGAAGCCTTCCCTTTAAGCCAAGTAAAAACTGGGCCCGGCAAATTCCTTGTAGAGCTGAATAGTTCCAAAATTCATTTTCATGACTGAATCTAGGAATGAATTGTAAGATCATTTGGTGGGCCGGCATATGTCTATGAGGAATTTCAAACATTATGGTTGTCCTAACGTAAATATCCTTTTAAGTTATTGCATTTTGGGATATTGCGTCATTTTAGATAGTATGGGGTAATTTTGAAATGTATGGATACTTGTACGCAATTACGAACTCTTTGATGAGTTGAATCCGTAATTGCTCACAATATAAAATGGTAGTGGTCCCTGGGTTCGTGCGAATGGTTGCCTGAGACGTTGGTTTCTAGGGTTTTCTCTTCCCCATTTGAGAGAGAGTTCACGCGCACCGCACGTACCGTGGAAGACCGTACTGTGATCTTCTCGTGCACCAGTTCAGATGGATTCAGGTACGCTTCCGCTTCAGTTTAAGATTTTGTTTAATTCAATGACTTAGCATGAGCATGATCCTGTTTAGGGCATATCGTTTTGTGTATGCATGAGGGGAGAAATCCCAACAATTGGTATCAGAGCCCATGTTCTGTGTTAAATCATTGAATTTTGGCATAAAAAAACAAAAACTTTGGGTTGAGGGCGTGCGACGGAAGCTGTCAGGCTTCTGTTGCAGCCATTTGAGGACTCAGGAGGATCAGAGAATGGGACGCAAGGATCGGCGGGCGTCGGTCACCGTTGGGCGATGGCGGGCCTCCGGTCGTTGGGGCGCGTCCCTGCCGGCAGCCACCCACATCATTGGGTGGCCTGTCGGTGCCCTCCGCGCCTCTGTAGCAGCCACAGGAACAAAGGAAAGGGGCGAAATCCAGGTGGGAAAGGGATGGGAGGGAGGAGCGGCGGCTATGAGGGGTAATGGCCGACTAAGGGTGGCTGCCGGCGACATTGCTGTTGCCGGACGGGCCCATCAGACCCGCCGGAGCCCACCCAAAGTTGATGGTGGCTTCCTCGCCCTTACAGCACACAAAAAAGAAAAAAAAGACAATAAGAGAAGGGGGTGGAAAACAGAGGAGAAAACCGGCTGAATCGGCCAGTTTTCGTCGGACGACGGCCAGCCATCGCGGCGCGCGATGGCCGGCCATACTGGCGGCGCCCTCCGGCGGCCACCCACGCAGTTGGGTTGCCTCCCGGTGAAGCTACAGCGCCTGCTTGCCGTTCGGCAGGCGAGCGGTGGAGGCGACGCCCGCGACCGCTCATGCGATCGAGCGCGGGTCGGACCGGGTCGGTTCTTGATAGACCCGATCCGGATCGATCAGCTTAAAAAAAAAAATTCATTTTTGCCGCCTGCCTGACTGCCCGCGTTACGTTTTTTTTGAACCGGGTCGGGTCCCGTATCCATACGGCCTGGTTTTAAAACAGAATGGGTTCATTCATTTTGGAACAGATTCGGACCCTTTTCGAATCAATAGTCAGGTATTCATTCATGCTATTGTTCCATCAACATATTCACAAGAAGGCAATGATGTCGATCTCCCTACTGAAGAACAAACTCAACAACCTCAAGAAAATCAAGTAGAGGTGCCACTAAAGAGATCCACTAGAGAGAGGAGAAATACAATTTCAAATGATTTTGTCTATATCCAAGAACATGATGTTGATATGGGCTTAATGGAAGATGATCCTATTAACTTCCAGCAAGCGATAAAGAGTTTTAAATCTCATAAGTGGATAGATGCCATGAATGAGGAAATAAAGTCCATGATGGATAATGACGTATGAGAAGTTGTTCCCTTGCCTGAAGGTGTAAAATCCATTAGTTGTAAATAAATATTTAAAACCAAGAGGGATTCATTAGGTAACATCGAAAGGTATACGACACGTCTTGTTGCAAATGGCTTTACTTAAAAGGAAGACATTGATTATACAGAGACTTTCTCTCCAGTTTCGTCGAAAGACTCTTTCAGGACCATAATGGCACTTGTGGCTCATTTTGACTTAGAGCTGCACCAGATGGATGTAGAGACAACATTTCTAAATGGAAACATTGATGAAACGATATATATGGTGCAACCAGAAAACTTTGTTTCAGGAAATGCAAAGGAAATGATCTGCAAACTCAAGAAATTCATCTATGGGTTAAAACAAGCTTCCCGTTAGAGGTATTACAAATTACATCCGGTTATAGTTTCATTTGGCTTTGAAACTAATATGGTTGATGAATGCGTATACCAAAAGTTCAGTGGGGGTAAATTTATCTTTTTGGTTTTATATGTCGATGATATATTGCTGGCAAGTAATGATGTGGGCATATTGCATGAAATAAGAATTTTTTTTGTCAACAAAGTTTGACATGAAGGATCTTGGTTGTGCATCTTTTGTATTGGGGATCCAAATATTTCGATATCGTTTTCGAGGTATTCTTGGATTATCACAAAACACCTACATTGATAAGGTGCTTCAGCGATATGGCATGAAGGATTGTAAACCAGGAGATACTCGAGTTGCTAAAGGAGTCAAGTTTAGTCTCAAACAGTGCCCCAAAGGTGAGATCGAATATAAGGAAATGGAAAAGTTTCTCTATTCGTTTATCGTTGGAATGTTAGGCAGATACTTAAGTAATCCTGGTATGGATCATTGGAAAGCAGCCAAAAGGGTATTGAGGTACTTACAAAGAACAAAAGGTTTTATGCTCACATACAAGAAGTCAGACCAGTAGGAGATCATTGGGTATTCAGATAATGACATTGCTGGGTGCCAAGACAGTAGCATAGCATGTTACGAGACATCCAATCATGTTTTATGATTGCGGAATTTTGTCACGGGGCTGCGCATTATGTATGGTGTAGAAAGACCACTAAGGTTATTGTGTGACCATAATTCAGTAGTCATGTACTCTAATAACGGCCACAGTTTGTCAAAGTCGAAGCATATAAACATTAAGTTTTTGGCTGTTAAAGAGAGGATACAGAATGGTCAGGTGTCTTTAGAGCATATTGAGACAAACTCTATGATTGCGGATCCGCTTACTAAGGGTTTAACACATAAGAACTTTCACGAAAATGTTGTTTGTAAGGGGGTGTTATCCTTGGATGATGTGCTGGTTTAGTGGGAGTATGTATTTTGTTTGCTCTTATGTATGGACACATATTCAGTTTCTGCAGCATAAAGTTTAAAGTTTTTTTGTTCCATTCTGTGTTTATGTGTATCTATTTTTTTATCTCCATAAGGTTTTAAAGTTGGACCAGTTGATAATACACATGTTGTAATCACATTACATGTAATTCTCATGCTATACATCCATATCAGATCTATGTCATTGATTGTGTTAACATTTGTGATCATTGAAGGTTTAGCTAATTTTAACATAGCGAAAGCCACTTTGGTTCTGTGTGGTAATTTTGAAAAGTATAGATACCTGTACGCAATTAGAGTCTGATAGGTCGAATTCGTAATTGCCCACAATATAAAATGGCAGTTGTCCCTGAGGTCGTGCGAATGGTTGCCTGAGACGTTGGTTTCTAGGGTTTCCTCTTCCCCATCTGAGAGAGACCTCACGCGTGCCGCACGTACCCTGGAAGACCCTGCTGTGACCTTCCCGTGCACCAGTTCAGATGGATTCAGGTACGCTTCCACTTCAGTTTAAGATTTTGTTTAATTCAAAGATTTAGCATGAGCATGATCCTATTTAGGGCATATCATTTTGTGTATGCATGAAGGGGAGATATCCCAACACTAATATGGATCAATCATCCATGGAGCTCCGTTTTAACAGATCCAGATTCGATTTTAGGACCGGGCCTCCTCAACAATTTAGGTTTTGCTCCCTCCGTTGGATGTAATCTGGTATAATACCACCTTTTCTTTATTTATTTGTTGGAATATTTTTTTTTTACTCTATGGACTTTGATTTTTAGATTGGGAAATTTACTTTATGTGTAATTGAACAAATCCTTTTTTGTTTACAATTAAATAAAAAAGTCATACGTCTATGTTGCGAGCCCAAGTCTAGTTGCCTCCTTTTCTCATCTCCTGGACCTCACATTTTCTCCCCCCTCCCCTCTCCCCTCTTTTTTAACTCCGGTTGTCGACATATGAAATTCCATTTGCTTTCTACTTTCCTCCTCTCCTCCGCCTCACGTCCTATCCTTTCCCCCTACTCCCTCCCTTCTTTTTGATGGCCTCCTCAATTCTCTCTCCTTTCTCTACTTTCTCATCTTAGTTTTGTTATTATTTTAATTTGTTTGACGGCCTCCGCGATTCTCTCTCCTCTACTTTCTCACCTTATTTTTGTTATTATTTTAATTTGTTCGACGGCCTCCACGATTCTCTCTCCTCTACTTTCTCATCTTATTAGTTTTGTTATTATTTTAATTTGTTAAGTGATGACTTGTTGGAGGGACCCTTTAACCGCCTTTCCCTCCTCTTAAGAAATTCTTTTAGGGGATGATTTTCGAAAAAAATATTAAAATAATTTATTCTAACGGACCACTAGTTGGGGGATGATTTTTGACCGATATCCCTCCTTCACCCTTTTCAATTTGCTGATTTGCTATTGTCTCCATTTTTTCTTTATTCCAAGTCTACCCTTATTTTCGAAGCTGCTAGAACATAGAAAATTGTGAAGGAAGGAATGAAAGGAGAGAGAGTGTCGACGATGAAAGATATCAGAGTCACCATACTTAACAAGTACCTGCACCCTAGGAAACCCGCCCGCCCGTGGAGAGAGAAGCTCTGAGGTTGTCGTCGAGTGGGTAACGAAGGTTGCAGTTGGGAACCCCCGGCGCTCGCCGGGGGGGATAGAGACGAGCGGGGAGAGGAACGTTCTGGAGCAGGTTAGCAGTGGAATGGAGACGAGAGGTCAGCGGAAGTCGAACTGGCAGATGGAGAAGATGGAGTCGAGTAGGGAGAGAAAGGAACTAGGGCAGGGCGGTGGAGGGCTGAGGATGATACACGGGCAGATGGAGGTGAATGGGGAGAGGAAGGAGCTAGGGCCGGGCGGTGGGGGAATGGAGGCTAGAGGGCAAAGGAAGATGCATGGGCAGAGCGCAGGAAGGATGGGGATGAGTGGGCCGATGGACCTCGATGATCAGAGTGATTTCCCTGATTTGGGGAAATCTGTTGAAACCACCAAAACAGATGACGATATGTGTGAGGATGACCACCAGAATGGAATGGAAGAAACACGAGGTAAAACCCAAATGGAGCCTCTGAACCAGGCTTGTGTGCAGGAGGGTAGTGGTGGTGCTCATGCCACTCCAGGAAGGAATGGCCTGCAAGGATGGGCAAAGGTCGTTGCAGGGAGTCAAGAAAAGGAACTTGAAGATTGCCCGGAGGTGACTATAGACAGGTCTGGAGAGGAGCCTACGGTGGTATTCCCCACTGAAGCATATCAGAAAATGGAGGACATGTACCGCTTCGCTGCAGTTGCTGGATTCTATGGTGGGCGTTCGACTACAGGCATGGATTACCGGTATGTCTTTCAAACCTTACGTAATCTTTGGGTTAATGTTTGCTGCCCAAATTTTTCTGTCATTGGGAATGGGAGGTTTCTAGTGCGAGTGAGTTCTGAGGATCAACTCAATGAGGTCATGCGCAAAAAGTGGGCTGTTGGGGGACGTTTCCTTATTACTAGTCGGTGGAAGCCAGGGTCTGAGCTATGCCTGCATGAGGAGGAATCTATTCCTCTTTGGATTCGCCTGCCTCAGCTTCCAATTCTATTCTGGAATATATATAGTTTTAAGTCCATTGCACAGGGCCTGGGTGTTGTTTTTGTTAGAGCAGATGAATGTACTATGCATAGGACAAGCTCGGGTTTGCACGTTTGTGCATTGAAGTTCCTCTTAACTTTCAACCTATGCCCAAAATCAAGTTGGAAGTTAGGGAGTCCAAGATAATACAAGAAGTGCTCTATGAATCTAAAATTAGATTCTGCCGTGTTTGTGGCACGACCTCTCACTATGAGGATCTCTGCAAGAATCGAGGGACAGTTGAGAAACCAATTGCAGAGGAACAGGTCTGGAAAAAGGTTTTAGTGATTAAAAAAGATAGAGGAAGCCTTCATAGAAGTGACTCTGGTGGGAGGGAACCTCATTCTAACAGATTTGCAGCTTTTAATAATCAGCTTCATTAGGATGAAGGGACTGGAATTCAGCTTGATCGTACTTTGGGTGTTAACCCATCTTCTAATGTCGGAGATGGGGGTGAATCTTCTTGTCAGCAGAAGGAGGCGAAGAAGGTGGGTGCTAAAGTGAGCAACACGTCTACTAAAAGAGGAGCGAAAGGGGGAAAAAACTCTATCGATGGGAAGGGAGAAGAAAGAAAGGGTGATAGCATTGAAAATCGGATTACCAATCCTTTTTTCAGCATTAAAAAGCACGTAGATAGCAGCGCCGGTCCATCTAGGTTCAGGTTCACAACTGGGTCCAAGGACGACCCCTCTGTTAAGGAGTCGCCCTGCATTCGGACTAATAAGGAAGGGTCTGAGCAGGCTTCAGACATTGAAGGGAGACGAGGGGAGACACCTCAAAACAGGCATGGGTGGACCCGAAAGTCGACAAGGTATGCTAGTAAAGGAAAAAAGGATCGGCCTCCTATAACTCTGCTTAATTTGGAAGATGCTCTTCTCCAGAGTTGTAATGGCTCCAGGAAAAGGAAAAAAGTGGCTGAAACTATGCATCCTTCCATTATGGAACTTCCCCAAGATGGTGGAAATGAATGAAATGAAAATGATATGGTCCTCGAGACTGAGAGTACTGTTAGTGAGGTACCGTCATCTCTCATCTATGAAAATCTTTAGCTGGAATATTAGAGGTCTTGCTAAGAGACCTGCGCAACACGAATTGCGTCTTATCTTCAACAAGTTCCAACCCTCTATAGGGTTTATTCTGGATTCCATGGTTACCACTCACAGGATGCAGGTGATCATGGAATGATATCACACCTACCGTTATGTGACTAATGCCGAGGGGCCAGATGGTGTTGTTAGAGTTTTATGTATGTGGAAAGAGGAGGAGATGGAAGCGTCTCATGTGGTCGCTCATCCAAACTGGATTGGTGTCTTCTTTCGCAGATTATCGGACAATAAAGCTTTTGTTGTTTTTGGTGTATATTTGCCACCAAGGTTTGGGGAAAGGCTACAAAGTCTTTACCAACTTGAGGCCCTTGTGTCTAGAGCTGAAGGGCCGGTACTGCTGATTGGAGATTTTAATGCCATGTTGAATAGATACAACAAATCGGGATCAGCACCTTCAGCTAGTTCCTGTTTATCTTTTAGTCGCTTCATTTATGCTTGCAGGTTAAAGGAGGTAGATGACAGACAAAAGAGGTCCACATGGTCGAATCATAGACAGGGTCAAGATTCTATGCAATGTAAGTTGGACTGGTGCTTGGTGAATGATGAGTGGCAAGCTAGTTTTGGTGGGAAGGGCACCCTTAAGGTTCAGACTTATGCTAGTTTGGACCACTGTGCACTTATCCATCAAACCAAGGAGACCAGATATGAGCACAAAGGTAAGAAGCCATTTAGATTCTTTAAGCCTTGGTTGATGGACAAAAGAGGAAAGGATGTTATGTTAGAAGCGTGGAGAGGCGATGTCAGAGGGTGCCCCAGGATGCGTCTCCTCGTTAAACTTAATCGTGTCAGAATGACAGCTTTAGATTGGAATAAGAATTCTTTTGGCAACCATGTTGAAAACATTGCAGATCTTCAAAGCAGATTGGAGGTTTGCAGGGATCATGTGGAACAAGGTACTGAGGGTGCACTTGATGATGAGCACACGGCTAGGCAGCAGCTTTCGCATGCCCTTCTCATGGAAGAGGTAATGTGGAAGCAAAGTGCTCGTATATGATGGCTTGCTGAAGGTGATAAAAACACTTCATTCTTTCATGCGATAGCTAAATCTAGGCAAACTAAACGCAAGATCAGTAGCCTAGAGTGTGATGGTATGGAATATGTTCATAGTTGGCAGATACTTGAAGTGTGCACAGATTATTTTAAAAAGGTCCTAGCTACAGATGAAGCACAAGGAAATATGTTTGAGGGTCTTGATAACACTGTTACGGTCACTGATGCTGATAATGTACAACTTTTACAACCCATCTCGGAGGAAGAGGTGACCACAGCAGTGTGGAGCTTAGATAAGGACAGTGCAGCTGGCCCAGATGGATTTCCTAATTATTTCTTTCAGGAGTGCTGGGAAATGGTTAGAACTGAAGTAGTGCATGTTGTGCAAAACTTCTTCTCTTATGGGCAATTAGTGAGAATTATTAATGAAACTATGATTTGCCTCATTCCTAAAAAGGATAATTCTAAAAAAGTTGAAGATTTCAGACCTATTTCCTTATGCAACACAACGTATAAGATCATTGCGAAGGTTATTGTGAATCGTATGCAGGGCATCCTCAGCCGTATTATTAATGTTAATCAAGCTGCCTTTTCGAAAGGGAGACACATTCATGACAACATTAATTGGGTGAACGAGATCATTAACTCTAAGGACTTTTGGGACAAAGGAGGATGTTGTCTTAAGTTAGATTTGATGAAAGCATATGATAGAGTCTCCTGGGCTTTCTTAGCCAATAGTATGCAGTTCTTGAGATTTCATTCCAGATGGATTGCTAGAGTCATGAAGTGTGTTACTTCTGTGTCTTATGCAGTTCTGGTAAATGGTAGGATGAGAGAGAAATTTGATGGGAGGCGCGGTCTGAGACAAGGAGACCATTTATCCCCCTATCTTTTCCTTATTGTTATGGAAATGTTCAATAGACGACTCATTCAGGAAACTATTAGCAATAACATCCTTGTTCCTAAAATCTGGAGAGTGACGCCTAATGGATGTGCTATGTTTTTTGTTGATGATGTGATTATGGCAGTCAAAGGTACCAAGAAAACTATGACTACCATCAAAGTTATTTTGCAAGATTTTGATTGTCTCGCTGACATGAATGTGAATATGCAGAAGTCTATGATTTTTGCTCGGACTATGATTGATTGTCACATGGGTGATATTCAGAGCATATTGCCATGGTCTAGTGGGAGCCTACCTTCGGACTACCTCGGGTTGCCACTTTTCTTGGGCAATCTCACAGAAGATCTATGTTTGCCTCTCCTCACTAAGGCGGAGAAGAGGTTGGCTGGATGGAAGGCACGGATGTTGTCCTACGCGGGCCGGCTTTGCCTCATCCGCTATGTGTTAATGACTTTGTCTTACTATTGGATGATGGCGTTTAGATTGCCTAAAGTCGTTTTAAAGAGAATCGATCAAGCTTGTGGAATGAGGAAGAAGGGTCTAGACACATGCATCTAGTCAAGTGAGAGCGGTTGTGTTTGACCTTAGATGAAGGAGGAGTAGGTATAAGAAGGCTGGAGGATGTCAACAGAGCGATGCTAGCCAGCAGATGTTGTCGGTTGCTGACCAGTAAAGACCCCTGGGCTAACATCTTCAAGGAGAAATATTTGAGCTCCCACAGTCTATGGACACTCAAGAGATCCCCCAATCCAAGCTGGGGCTGGAAAGGACTGCGTTGGGGTTGGAGTTGGCTTCAAAATAAAGTTGAGTGGAAATTTAGGAATGGAGAACAAGTCAGATTCTGGAAGGATCGATGGTCGGGGCAAGTTCTAATCAATAGGGTTGATGGGAATGGATATGTGCTGCTGAGCAATGAGCTTAATATCAGTATTTGTCAAGTTACTCGTGCTAACCAGGAGAGTCCGACCCTTGCCATGGCTGCACACCTTCGGGTGTCTTCAACTAACATCAGGATTAGAGATGTTGAGGATAGTCTAGTTTGGAGTGATGATGGTAAGGTGAGCTTCAAGGCAGGTGAGATTATCAACAAATGTCAAATTCAGGGTCTTAAAGAGTCGTGGAGGAGGAAGATCTGGCTAGCTACGCCCCAGCCAAGAGCTGTTGGTACTCTTACATCACTTGCAAAGGCAGATTGCCCACTCTTGATAGGATTCAGAAGACTGGAGTTCAACTTGCTAACCGTTGTTCTTTTTGTTATTGTGCTGAGGAGACAAATGCTCATGTCTTAATGAACTGTAAAATAGCAAAGGAAGTTTGGAAGTACATTGCAGCTAAGTTCGATAGAGTCAATTATCCCCGAGGTGATATTGCAAATGCGTTCAAGAGATGGATTCAAGCTAAGATAACAGGAAAGTGGCGACGTCGGTGTTGGAGGATGACCTTTTTAATTGTTTGCTGGAAATTGTGGTGGCTCAGAAATAGATGTCTGCATGACAACCTTCAACCCCATGTTAGTAGGTTCAAAAAAGAAGTTTGGAGGAGTTGTTTGGACAGTTTTTCCTCTGTTAAGTGTTCTGCTGAAATTGATCTCAAGCTGAGAATTTGGATGGATACTGGTCTTGATAGTGTGGACTCCATTGTCTCTAATAGAAATGGCATGTTAATCAACATTGTTAGAGCGTCTACTAGGCATGGCCCGAAAATAGCTGGTCTTAGCTATGTAGACAATGGACAGATGAGTTGTGTGGTGATCATCAATGTTCGTGGTAGCATTCATCAAGGTAAAATGGAAGTCTTGGAACGTACTCTCAGATTCCACAAGGATTATGGAGGTGACTATATTATTGTCTCCCCTATTAAAGATTGGGTGAGGAAAACGTGACAAAGGTTGGAAGGTAGAAGACCACTTACTAGCTGGAATAGGTATCTTGACCAACTACAGAAGAGAATTTTTGTGGAGCAGGGTGCTGTGACAGTTGACATAGGACGGCTGATCATGGATCATGCCAATGCTACACATGATTATTTCGTTGACTTGAAAATGTATATGCATAGCTTGTAGTTTTGGTTGTCTTCTTTTTTGTTGGGTGAAGGGTTGGGTCAATCCTTTGTACTTATCGCTAAGGTCTTTTCGGACCTTCCCATGTATATAACCATTTTGTTGGAATAAAGGTAGGGGGCCTAACCCCCAAGCAAGCTTTTTACTTCAAGTACCTGCACCCTAAAATATCAAACTTGGAAAAAGTGATACACCAGGTGACACGTGCACAACCGCTTCACGAGGTGACATCCGTTCTTTGGAAATTGCGAGGCCACATAAAAGCCGAGAAGGGTCTACCACATGACTTTTGGTGAATGTTTGATCTAAGTTCAATGAATATTTTTATCTACCTTTCCGCCAGGAAGAAGGGTAATTTAGCCGGTAGTCATTTTTGCCCATTTTTCAAGATATCACACTTTTTGGATTCATCTTTTTTGTACTGGATATCTGAATTTGATATTATATGACATGAAACTATTTTAAGAAACAAGTCGTATCTGCTTATATATCTTGTGTTTTTCATTTCCCAAGTTTTGTAAATTGAGAGTCAAGATTTTTTTTTCTTTCATGCGCAAACATGAACAAAAAAAAAAACTAACTTTGGAGCCTTAAAATTTAAATTTTCATAAAATAGTATTGCACTTTTGACGATTTTTTTTTATCTTTGTTTTTAGGTTTTTCAAGTTACAAACCATATTCTATAGATAGTTTCAATTTATAGAAGAATATACATCAGTAGCTTTTCATATAAGTTAGTTGGTCAAATAATTTTTACTTCATTATTTTTTATATTTTTAAAGATATTATATATTTCAAAATTTTAAACGAGATGTTTACACCTCATCTCGCCACATTGTGCATCCTCTTCCCCTCGTAGGCTAAACGCATTTCTTCGTTTCAATGCACTTCACAACATTGCTTTCCACCGAAAGATTGCAAAACTTTGTTGGAACTTAGAAATCAAGGATTAATTTCAAATCTTAAATCTAAAAGACTAACTTTTAAGATCTTATATCACTGCAGTTCTTACTGTAAACCAATACAATCAAACGATGAAAGCGATAGCCTGTTATTTCAAAAAGAAATGAGCAAAGCCCATATCTAGTAGCTCTTATGAGGTGCATGACTAAGTCTCGAGGACAAGCCACTTCGATCTGAAAAGGCGCCTAGAAGACGGATTCCATATCGGGTGTCACACGCTGGACACCTTACGTCTCGGGTGTTCCGTCCCTGTGTAGGAGAGGTGTTTCGTATGTTTTCATTTTTTAAGATGTATTCCTTCGTCATTATTGGATTGTATTGGTTTTTCGTTGACTAAAATGAAAGTTTTTCTTCGGGTCTCGAATGCATTCTTCGGTGTTGAAGGCCCCAAATGCAATACTAAGATAAATCTAGTGAGATTGATGGGTGTTATATTTCATTTTAATTTGTTTTAGCTTTCACTTGACAATAAGTCAAAAGCAGAACTCGGACTTGGGTCCTCTAATTGCTCCGCCCTCCTCACTGCACCTTGTTGAGAAATGAATTTGGGTTTTCTAATGGAAAGGAGACTGGTCCAACCACGTACAAACTAGGTTTTAAAAATTCAGATTTTTTAAAGGTTTTTACAGGTTTTCACACAAATGTGCCTTAAACAAAGAGAGAGAGAGACACATGAAATAGATATGACCAGAATATATATATATATATATATATATATATATATATATATATATATATGTAAAGCTTGAATGACTCATATAACATTAAAATTTTGATCACGTAAACTGAAGCATGTAAGATTTGAATCAAATCATATTTCCATGACAAGTAAGATTGAATGACTCATATAACATTAAAATTTTGATCATGGACAAATCTTCATTTTTCATTTTTTGTAAAAATAACGTAAACTGAAGCATGTTTTATACCAAATTAGATTTTATTAAATATATTAGTATATTTTGTTTTGTTTAAAGTATTATTTCAACAAAAAATTAAATGGCTTTGTTTTTATCCCAGACATAGTGGTTTGGTATCTATCAATTTCCACATATATATGTAAAGCGATATTTAAGGCATAGGTAAATCTCTTTTGCCATGCACATATAGGGGCTGAACTCATCTGCCCATTTGGCCTCTCGCAGACATAGTCTAATATAATACGTGAATTTCTCCTGCCGGCTGCATGGTCCAGCCTCTCACACATGCAGACCATGCCATCAGACTGGATGTGTGAGAACCCGACCAACAGGATGGTTAGATAATATCACGTCCAGCATATATATGTTTATAGAGTTTGAGAGAGTTTTATATTATTGTGTTATATACTGTTGTGTTAGATGTTATTAGATGACTAAAATTTTAAAACCTCATTAAAAGTATCTCAAATGAAGTCGAAGAAAAAAAAAAACAGCGATGTCGAAAGAAATATCTCACATGTGGTCGAAGAAAAAAAAAAAAACCGCGATGTCTGAAGGATAGATATTTTTGCTTCATCCTTGATTTTTTTATTTCATTTATCTACAATTGTTCAACACCTACCCTCAAGCTCTGCATTTGTTCTTTAATTTCTTCTTTCAACCTTCTCACTATTCATGTTTGACGGCTAAGTTTTTTTTTTCCTAACACGCTCGAAGGTAAAAGACATGTTTTCAGCATTCATATACTAAAAAGGCATTTAATTGGTGTTTTTTTATTGAAAACAATAATGAAACATAAACTGTGGGCCCCGCACACATTCCCATGCTTGAAATTTTTTGTGCATTGGGTGAGGCACACACCGCGTATTCTGTCGCCCTTTCTTTTTTCAAGTGCACCAATATGGTTAATCACAAAAGCATATCTAGTTAACAAAAAAAGAGAAAGTTTTGTAGGAACCAAAAAAAACCCAAAAAAGTTAAAAGACTAAAAAACATTTTTTAAAAACAATTTTTAAACTATTTTAATTTACTATCCTTTTGGTGTTGGCATATATGTGTTGTGTGCACTCAGTGGCAAACCCAACTCACTCTCTTTCTCTTTAGCTGCTGTGTCAGCTCCGCGTGTGGGCTTCCTCGTTTATCCCATTTGACTGTTTAATAGCGTCATAGGGAGTGGTAGGTATTCGCAACACATGTGAGTGTTTCATCAATCTATTTTAAAGAACAAGAACATCGTGAAATACATGTTCGAATATTTCATGAATCTACCCAATCTTTGAAATATATTCATCGATCACTGACATGGGTTTCCAAGGCTAAATGGCCTCTTAAGATTGCTTGATGGATGTGGATGTTATCGTACATGAAGGACCATGGATGTGGATGTTACTGCATGGACCAAAATTTTGGCCGTCAAGGATTCATTTTGGATGTGGATGTTAATGTATTGCTCTAATATTTCTGTTCTTCGGTACTTTTTGCCTTCCTTCTTGTTTTCTTCATCCAGTCAGGATTCTTTTGCTGGAAAGCCTTTCTATTTCATGAAGAAAAGACATAAAATTGTTCTTGTTGCTCTCCATTGACAAAGAGTTCTATACGCTGCCCTGTGTATGTAACGAGCGTATGTCAAATGTGGACCCTACTACTAATATGTATATTTATTTTTACTCCCAAACATTGCATATGCATGTTGTGATATAACAAACAAATATGAAAAAGCAAACAAGTATGAAATAATGTTTATGAGATAACAGAAGATTTATGAGATAATGAACGAACAATAGCATGAGATAATGCCAAACATATGTATGAGATAATGTTTATGAGATAAAAACTGATTTATAGGATCTCATAAATATTTTATTATCTCATAAACATATCTCATACTTATGTTTGGTGTTACTTCATATATCTGCCTGTTATCTTCATTATCTCTTAATTTTTTTGTTATCTTATATACATTATCACATATTTATATTAGCATTATTTCATATTGTCAATATCTCACACCTATTTGTTATTTCAGACACATTATCTCATACCTATTTGTTATCTCACACACTTTTTATTTCATGTACATGTATATGCAATATTTGGGTATGAAAGTAAATATGCATATTGATAGTAGGGTCAAAATTCAACGTACACGTATTATATATACCTAAGGGCCGCACACAAAACTCGATCTCCTATCTCTTGCATGGGGTGGTTGGTTAATTGGCGATCATATTTTATATATGTTGCATCTTAAGAACGCGGCAGGTGCAATTGTTAGTATCTTGCGCAATATAAAATGTTGTTTTTCATTATGATACTGAATTGCAGCTTCCACAAATGAAAAAATGAAAAGAAGGGGGAGTAATCACTTGTGGCCCGTTCATCTAAAAAAAAAATATCCTTTTGTGGCTGATCACTTATTAAGTAAAATTGAGTTGCTCAACAAGGCAGATGAAAGAAGTATAATAGTAACTTGGTCCGGAGCATCCAACATCATATTTGCAATGGTCTAAGTAGGAAAAGGTCTTAAGTGTTTTAGGAAGCATTCAAAAGACGACCTCAACACAAGAAGAATAGATGATGATACAAGGTGGAATCCAAGCGGAGGGAATAGGGGACCCTTTCACCTAAGCTGTGCAAGAAAATCCCAAAGCCAATCCCAGGGAACAGTAAAGCTTCATAAGGTCTTTCTGTCGAGTTGCAGGTAGTCCTCATCTTCACAGACATGCCTTTTTCACTGAGCCTCTCTCCGAGAGGTAGGTTAGAGAGTTTGTTATTCAGGCTCGATTGCCTGGTAGTACATCCAGCAGGAAAAATCACACCTAATTTGGCACTGACAAAGCCCTACACTTTGTGAGTGCTTTCTGAAAGAAGGGATCAAGGTTTGACAAATGAATTTCATGTGAACGGTTCTTGATATTAAAGGTCATTGATTCAGGTTAGGCAAATCGTTTAAAGTGCTTACCAAAAATGGAATTGAATGACATTCATCAAATCACTCTTTTTTTGGTTCTTTAAGGACTCCCATCGACCCCACAACTATGGCACTCCCAAGCTCAGACCGCCAGGCCCATAGATGGAAGTTTGCCTTTTGACCTAAAGCACTTGCGTCGCGGCTGCCATTACTTCATGAAGACCATGAATACGAGTAATGCCATTGCCCACTTGAAATATGGTACCAATGTTCACAATCTTGGCTTCCTTACCAAAGAGTGAATGCAATTTTGTCCTAATTAGCTTATAATTGAACGACACTATTCAGGCAAAATGATATGCCCCTTTTTTGCAATTTGAAAGAGAACGAGCCCAATGGCCAGCTGTAGGTTAGCATATTTCCAGACAAACCAGCCCATCCATCGAAGCTTGATGAGCTTTGGAAGGTAGGCCCGACCCCCATACAACGTTTGATCGTTCCTCATTATCCACACACTGTGCTATTAGACTCCAACGTAGAAGAATGGTTTTCCACCGAGCATTCACACCATCTTCCCCTAACCAGGTGGGGAAGCAGTGTCGATAGTCCCCATCAATAAACTGGCAAGGAAGCAAGTAATAGACAGAAAAATTGCTTGTGACGTGACCTTAATAATCTTAAGTAATTTCAAGTTGTGAGTGCTTTGCTCGCACAGAGAGCGAGCGAGCAAAGACAAGTCGTGAGCTTTGATCTGTCGATTATGTAATGGTCAGAGTCCCACTCATGGTGACCTGGTGGAATTGAGAAAAATAGTAGGTATTGTTGCGGTCAATCCATTAGGGAACTAGGGACAACTTACATTAACAACTTTTCATACCGGCGGAGTATTCACAAGTGGTACTCTCCCAACGATTCGGAAGGGGATAGATTATTCGGGAAGGCCTGAGAGGTGGTGGTTTAACCTGCGGCAGATGTCAGCGGGTCGAGTCCGCTTATCTCCAGTCCAGCTCATGATCTTAGCCGAAAGTATATGATAGTACCAAATTGCAAATAAAATG
This sequence comes from Nymphaea thermarum, assembly GCA_011799765.1. Classification (NCBI taxonomy): domain Eukaryota; kingdom Viridiplantae; phylum Streptophyta; class Magnoliopsida; order Nymphaeales; family Nymphaeaceae; genus Nymphaea; species Nymphaea thermarum. The sequence goes on from JAANDH010001148.1 coordinate 73,094, forward strand.
AAAACTTGAAAAAGGAAAGAGCCCTTTTTCATTGAAAGATGAATTGTCAATCAATTTGGATAAAATGGGATGCTGAGAGGAAATTGAGATTATGTTGTTTCCTTCCTTATCAGAGAGGGACCCCTTTTCAAAGCTAAGCTTGTCGATCTACCAACATGATCCAAGGCAGGAGACCTTGGGTAAGGCCGATCTTCCATCCATAGATATGCTCGCCCTTGGCCTTTTAGGGACAGGTAGTGGCTCCACGAGATCTTAGGTCCATCATCGAGTAATGATGATCTATGAGCACATGGTCATTTCCTAAAGTGGGCATAAACCTACACAAGCAGTGGAGCATGTACTTTATTTTGATTCAAAGCGAAGAACCATTCTAGGGCTTGACATGCTATGAATCCTCTTGAAAGAGAGGGGTGCCTGCATCCATCATTCTGAAGATGTATGTTAGCGGCCATGGATCAACGGTGAGATGCGGGCTGCCGAATCAAGGTGGAACTTGATGAGCCGATCCGCCTACATGTCTTGCTTCTGGTATATGTTCCTAATAAAAGGAACCTAAGAAAGTAGCACAAAGCCAAACACCCTTTCATAGAGAGTGTGCCTACATGGAAGTACGAAAGCAGAGAAGCATTGACATCCATAGTGAAAGAGGCATTGGGACTGGTGGGGGAATGTCATCCAGCACACCATAAATAGGGTTCCCCCCTTCACAAGGCCGTGGAACTCAAGAAAATAGCCCCGAAACTTCGGGAGAAGGGGTGACCATTGGGATAGTTGAAAAAGGACGTTCTTCATGCCATTGCTGGATCCACACAACCAACACCCTCCCGGTCGAGCGGAAATTGAGATTATGTCGTTTCCTTCCTTATCAAAGAGGGGGCTGAACACTGTGCTGGACTAGCGGCATAATCTCCTATGAATTACTCATCCAACAAAGATGAATGGAATTTAGCAGCAGAAACTATTCTTGGAGATGTTCGAATCCGTTCTGTTCGGATATTGATCGGTCTTGGTTGGACATGGTTTACACAAAACTGGTTCTCGAAAGAGTCAATATATCCATTAACGAAACCGGTATGAGCTGTTGTTTTCTCCTAGCAGACATGGACCAACCATATCTACGATGACAAGCTTTATTTTTAGGCACACAATGTGGGTTTTACTTAACAGATACCCAAATCAGCTGAGAACTCTTTTGACAGGGCAGCACCACAACTCTAACTTGGTAGGGGCTTACTTAACAGATACCCAACCTTCTTGTTTTCTTCATCCAGTTGGGATTCTTTTTGCTGGAAAGCTTTTCTATTTCATGAAGAAAAGACATGAAATTGTTCTTGTTGCTCTCCTTCGACAGAGAGTTCTGTACGCTGCCCTGTATGTAACGAGCGTATGTCAAATGTGACCCTACTACTAATATGTACATTTATTTTTACACCCAAACAATGCATATGCATGTGTGTGAGATGACAAACAGGTATGAAATAACAAATAAGTGTGAAATATTGTTTATGAGATAACAAATGATTTATGAAATAATGAGATAATGAACAAATGGATGTATGAGATAATGCCAAACTTATGTATGAGATAATGTTTCTGAGATAACAACTGATTTATGAGATCTCATAAACATTTTATTATCTCATACTTATGTTTGGTGTAACTTCTTATATATATACTTCTCATTATCTCTTAAATCTGTTGTTATCTTATATACATTATCTCACACTTATATTTGGCATTATTTCATACATTCGTCATTATCTCACACCTATTTTTTATCTCATACACATTATCTCATACCTATTTGTTATCTCATACACTTTTTATTTCATGTACATGTATATGCAATATTTGGGTATGAAAGTAAATATGCATATTGATAGTAGGGTCCACACTCAACATATACTTATTATATATACATAAGGGTGGCATACAAAACTCGATCTCCTATCTCCTGCATGGGGTGGTTGGTTAACTAGTGATCATATTATATATATGTTGCGTGTTAAGAATGCGGTGGATTGTTAGTGTCTAGAGCAATATAAAATGTTGTTTTTCATTATTTTGCAGCTTCCACAAATGAAAAAATGAAAAGAAGGGGGAGTAATCACTTGTGGCCCATTCATCTTAAAAAAAAAAAACCTTTTGTGGCTGATCACTTATTAAGTAAAATTGAGTTGGTGAACAAGGCAGATGAAAGAACTATAATTGTAACTTATTCTCGAGCATTCAACATCATATTTGCAACGGTCTAAGTAGGAAAAGGTCTTACCGAAGTGTGTTTTAGGAAGTATTCGAAAGACGACCTCAACACAAGGAGGATAGATGACGACGAGAACAAGGTGGAATCCGAGCGGAGAGAATAGAGGCCACTTCCACCTAAGCTGTCCAAGAAGGTCCCAAATCCAATCCCAGGGAACGGTAAAGATTCATAAGGTCTTTCTGTCGAGGTGCAGGTAATCCTCATCTTCACAGACATGCCTTTTTCACCGAGCCTCTCTCTGACCGGTAGGTTAAGAGTTTGTTATTCTGGCTCGATTGCCTGGCAATACATCCAGCAAGCAAATTCACACCTAATTGGGGACTGACAAAGCCCTACACTTTACAAGTGCTTTATAAAAGAAGGGATCAAGGTTTGACAAATGAATTTCATGTGAATGGTTCTTGATATTAAAGGTCATTGATTCAGGTTAGGCAAATAATTCAATGTGCTTACCAAAAATGGAATTAAATGACATTTTTCAACTCACTCTTTTTTTTGTTGTTCAAGGACTCCAATCGACCCCAGAACTACGACACTCCCAACCTCAGATCGCCAGGCCCATAGATGAAGTTTGCCTTTTGACCTAAAGCACTTGTGTTGTGGCTGCCATTACTTCATGAAGACCAATGCCATTGCCCACTTGAAGTATGGTACCAATGTTCACAATCTTGGCCTTCTTACCAAAGAGTGAATACAATTTTGTCCTAATTAGCTTATAATTGAAAGATATTATTCAAACAAAATGATATGCCCCTTTTATGCAATTTGAAGAGAACGAACCCAACGGCCAGCTATAGGTTAGCTTATTCCCAGACGAACCAGCCCATCCATCGAAGCTTGATGAGCTTTGGAAGGTAGGCCCGACCCCCATACAACGTTTCTATTAGACTCCAATGTAGAAGAATGGTTTTCCATCCAGCGCTCACACCATCTTCCCCTAACCGGGTGGGGAAGTACCGATAGTCCCCGTCAAGAAATTGGCAGGGAAGCAAGTAATAGCCAGAAAAATTGCTCGTGACGTGTAATTTCAAGTTGCGAGTGCCTACATCCACAATGATTCTATCTCAGTACTTATCCCATTAATATGAATGGCTGCTTTAAAGAGCAAAATGTTACACAATATGCCACACATTTTGAAATTGGTTTCCAGATATCTAGCAATCTCCATCTGGAAACAAATCAATATTGTTGTGGCTCACAATGTCATGCCTAAATTTGATAACACCGAGATTTCCACGGTGATTTCCGAGATATTTATCTTCACTTTTGCTAACAGAGGCAGCTAGCTATTGGAGGCAAACATGTTAATGGATAATCATGCACATTTAGAATTTTAAGTGTGGAGCTGCTGGGCTAGCGTCCACAGGATGCCTTAAGGCAACTATCTTCTGGGTAAATTTCATGCAGGAATTAACATATGGTTCATTTTCATGTGCAGTTTATTCTTGTTTTCCCTCCTCTCATTCTTGTCATTATCGTCATATGTGGATTGTCCAAACAGAGGCCAGGTTTAACTACTTTTGGCTGCTTATCTTTCAGTTTCATTAGAAAAGTGAGCTGAAAGAGGAAGTAGGAATCCTGCGTGAATAAGCAACTCAATTTGAAGAACAAATCTAACATTTTTTATGAATATAATTTGCTTCTGCATTTCGCTTAGGAATTTAATCTGGATAATCCAAGTTTTACAAATTAAGTAGTACTTGAATTCTTATATCATTTAGAAAAAAAAGTATGATGGCCCTACGTATTTTTGTGTGGCTAGAAAATTATGCTTTGCAGATGGTATTACTTCTTGGAACATTCATCGTAATTCATTATAGTTCTTTCTGTGAGCGTAGTTGTGTGGGCGTTTTGTACTGCTAGGGTTGAAGCATTGCTCCTAAGAGAGGACATTGGCCCTCCTTACCTGCCTCTGGGTTAACAGAGCATGCTTGGGGACCTTTTACGTTTCAAAGATAGAGCGCACTGGGACGTGATAGTGACAACTAACACAAGTCCTTAGAGGGGTCAGACACCTTGCCGCCTAGTATGCTACCACCTTTCGGGGTAGGCCTATCATTTGCATATATATAATTATAAGAAAAAAGGCTTATTTTTGTGATGTTCTTAATAAGGGCCAAAGTATTCAAGACAACCGCTGAATAAAGTCCTGAAGCGTATTATTAAACTATAGAAAATGTTTGTTAATTTTTTTTTTCAATATTGCCATCTATCACTTTAATATATTTTTATTATTAATTTGGCTAACATATTTTGTTTTGGACATTTTTTTCGAAAAATAGGACTTTCGAAAATAGTTGGAAGTAGTTTATACTATCCATGAGTTTTACATAGTAGCCCATGTCCTGCCACATGCGATGCCACCAAGGCAACCGTTCTCCTTTTTCATCTACAAGAAATACGAGGACTAAAAGATGTTTAATTTTCTTATTTTGAAAGTGTGAACCATCATCAAACTCCTCACTCTCCTTCTGTCCTATTCTTCTCGTGTTGCTTGTTTTGACAGGTAGTGTGCCCGGTGGCTTCATTTGTTGTAGGAAAAGCAATAAGTAGACGTAGGGAAGTTTCGCCAGGGGAGGGGACCTGTTATTAATGGCTGCAGACCGATCCATCAAAATCAATGTACCTGAGCAAGAGGAACAAGACCAATATGGGGCTCCGACTGGGGGGAGTCTTGAATCTATCGGCAACCAAAATAATGGTTCAGAGGCAAATCCGCCACCCAATGGTCAGACAGAGTGGGACACTAATTGTAGGCCAACGACACAGTTCATCGTACACTTGGGAACTGGTTTCTTGCTGTTTCTTTTTCGCGAAGCCATCTTTGGAGAAAAACCACAAGCTAACTGGACTTACATCATCCTGATGCTCATTCAATTATCGGTTTTAGCTTCGCTCTGCCATTCAGTTACTGCACTCTTCTCAACCAACATGGCAATCAAAGAACGCTGCCACGAAGTGCACTTGTCTCTCTTCTGGCCAAGGATCGGCATAATCCTTGCAGTAATAACATCCATCGTCCTCATGGCCAAAGCGTACAAGGCATCACTGGCATAAACCAGGTTTCTCTTTCTCTCTTTCTTGTTACATCTGCCTGCAACATTATGAATATTGTCGTGTAATTTCTAAATATGAGAGAGAAAGAGAGGGAGAGAGAATCAGGTAAAGGACTCAACTGTTCTTTGTCATTCATACATACATCAAAAACTTTAAAGATCACATAAAGAAAAGAGTTATAAACCATCCCATTGCCACATAAGTTATTCCTCATTTATGGCAGAATGTTAAAGTCCATGACACCCTTAAATTACCTAAATATTAAAAGCTATAACTTCCTTAACTCTCTAAAATACTGAACATGATTTCAATCTTAACTACTAATTATTACTGCAGCAGCAACAAATTGCATATATGTACATATATACATAGTAAAATGGCCTGCAAGAAGTTTCCACTTCGTGTCCCTAGTCCCACGTCCTACCACAATCCGATATTATAAAATCAGACGGCCTCTTTATTTTGAAAAACAGAGAACTCACCCACTCAACCCTCCCAGCCAACAGAACCCTCTTCGACCCAGGGCCCTCTCCCCCCCTCTCTCTTGCAATTCCACCCTCCCCTTCCTGAACTCCAGCGCATTTTGGCACATTCCCGCAGCTGTCGGCGTCCAACGAGATGCCCATATGAAACCCTCTTCGACCGACCCAAACCCCCTCCCATTAGCGGAATGTGCTCCAATGATCAGCAAATGAAGAGCTGATTGTTAAAGCACCCCCCGAAAAGCCGCAGGCAAGATTTCGTTTTTTGCCCGCTCTTTGGTAGCCGTAATTCAATGTTAAGATTCATGAAAACATGAATCCCACCATGAGAGCAAGATTCATTGACGTTTGCTTTCTGCCTTGAATTTGTGATGAATATTGTATCGAAGATAGTGAGCTATCTTTGTTACGTGAAATATTGATGCTATTATGGTTAGTCTCTCTTGAGATCATGTAATGTTTAGCTGAGTAAAAAACTTCGGTAGTGATGCCACATTTTTAAAGGGCGTACTGTAAAAATATCGCTTTGGAGGTTTCAATTGCATTCGTTATATTACGTCATTTGCTTGTGACTGCTAGACATCTTATGCGTCAAATGTACTACTAAGTTGCTAATTTGCATATTCTTCCTACTTGAATGAACATGTAGTTATGTTTGCTCTGATTCATCTAGTTTGCGCAGTTCATCTAGAAAAGAGAAAGTAGTACCTTGAAGCTTTGCATGTTTACTTCACAATTTTTAATTATGATATTTTTTTTTTCTTGTCCAGGAAGTTCCTTGCACACTCAATCATTGGTTTTTGACGGTCAATGTCCAAGTTTCACAGGTATGCCAATCTGCCTTTGTGCATTTTTTCTCCTTTTACTCATGAGATGTCAGATATGTAAATTTGTGTGTCCTTTTTTTGTAGATTGTGAGTGAAAGATAAGTTGGTGATGTGTGTAATGACAGTGGCCAGTAGCGGAGCTACATATAGGCTGGCGGGGGAAATTTTTCATGCCAACAACAAAATTTTATTTACTTTTACTTATTTTTACATAGATTTCTTATAATTATTTACTTATTTATATATGTTGTCCATTCAGAAATGAGAATTTCTATAAAAGTGCCCTATAGCGAAAAAAATTCTGGCTCCACACTGACAGTGACAGTGAAATTGTTGGAAACAGAGCTGTTTGGAGCTCTTTTTTTCCAAGCACGGCAGGAAGGAAATCAGGGATTGAGGAATGAGGAATGAGTGAGAAAAAATGAAAAATCAGTTGAAGAAGAAAGACTCGAATTCGTCAATCATTTGACCTAACGGGCCCGTCGGGCCGGGCTGGGCTTACAAGTGATAACCAGGCCCAGCCCGTTAAGATATCGGGCCGGGCCGGGCTCACTAAAGTTAAGCCAGATAGTGGAAATGTGTGACCTGGACCCGGCCCATACCGGGCTGGGCCGGAGGCGGCCCGACGCCCAGGCCTAGATCCAGCAAATGGTCCGATTCATCCGCCAGGGAGCGGAGGAAAAGGCCAGTAGAGACCACAGACTTAAAGGAACAAGAAAAAATTACCCAACACAGTCATTCTAAGCTCAAATTGTAATTAATTAGACCACCGAATTTTCAAGGTAAACAAAAAACAGAAATTTGGTTTTAATTTCACATTAATTATGCCAAATTATTTAATACTTCCTAGTTTAGTAGATTTCGGAGCCAAAAAATATTGACTATGGCGCATTAATATTTTAAATTTTGTTTTCCTTTTGAGTGGCACCAATGTGTAATTCTTCTGCCAGGATAAGTACTATTGAGTTATTTTGGCAACACAGATAATCAAATTTGACACTCATGGACATTAATCATGAAGGATTGGAAAAAACAAATTAAAAAATGGACAATATCGATTGTCATAATAAGAAAAGATCATACA